>JAAXOA010003087.1:0-12065 GCA_036561885.1 Salina celebensis
TAGAAATTGACTATTAAACTATTACAACAAAAATATAAAAAATAGTCCCTCCTTTCGGGCGTTCAATTTCATTATATATATCATTATACTATACATATAGGCACATATATCATAATAAATAGATGAACTAGCTATGAACGCGGCGGTTATGCAGTAGGACGCTTTTGGCAACATGTATGAATATGAAATACTGATAAAGAATAGCTAGATTGGTTTCGCCGGTATCAAATGTCCGAAACTTCCTTTTTTCGTACCCATCTACAATCAACGCTTGGAAAAAGACACCAATACCAAAATAATTCAATAACGATTCTCCACGTCAAACAGAATGACGCAAAATGGAGTACGACAATAGATACAGAATCGTTTTTTGTACAAAATATTATTGAAAAAGGTCAAATGGATCGTTGTAATCGATCTGTGAAAAACAAAATTATCTTTTGATATAATGATTTTGTTGATGTAACAAGAGTAAACGAAACAATATGGGATACGTAGTCATCATCATGATTCTTTTAAAATGTACTGCGACTAGGAACGACTCTCTCACAAATGTGATGTGTCCCTTCGGTTCAACCTGCCATAGCCAGGGACTTTTTGAGCGTCTTCTCCATGTGCTCCGGTGGTATCTCTGAATGTGTGTTTTCGTCTAAAGTATATGTTTGCATTTTATGATGCCAAAACTGTATCTCTATTGGCAGACAAAATACAGATCTTAGCTTTAGACGAAGGAAAAGAAAGTTGAAAGAGAAAGAATTGAAAAAATGAGGATTTTCTCTAGCTGCTTTTTCTGTCGGTCGGTAACAGAGCTTCGAAAAAATATAAAACGGATCTTACTCAAGAGGCTACTTGGGATTTGAAAAGCGAACAACTCCATTTCACTGCTTGTTTTCGTCATAGAATGAAAAATGTGTTACATGTTTTTCAACGTGATATGTGTTTGGGGCAACTCAAGAGATGGGAGTGTACACACTCAACAGTGGATTCTTGTAAGGCTCTACATTCATTTTCAGAAGCTGTATTTCTTTTCCTAAATGGAAAGGAAAACAGCAGAAGACTGGTGGCTTTCTAAGCACTTTTTTTCGCAACTAGAAATATCCAGTTTTCGTGGTTAGTAGCATTGTTTAGATGTGTTTTGTAAAACGAGTAGGTATCCAAAGGGCACACAAAAATATGATGCAGCATTTCATTTTCAAGGGAAAATAGGAAAACACGGGTGTTTCTGAAGATACCATACTGGCCAAGTTGTTGTAGTACGGGGTGAGCTCATATAACTGGTGAAAATAGGTTTGCAGCGTTGGCTGGTTTTTCTCGTTGGATGATACACAGGAGAGTGTCGCTTTTTCTCTTGCTATTCATCCGTTGAATATTTCAGTAAAAGAGAAAGGAGAGCGGAAGAGACAGCTCAGTTTGGCCAGAGCATCAACATCAAGAAGACACACATGTCGACATAAAAGGCGAAGGTACACAAGAGCATTGGAAAAGAAAAAAAGGGGCTTGGTTTTCTTTTTTTTCTGCGACTTCACTTCCAGAAAGGACTGATACGTCAGTGGCTGTGTGTGCATGGGTGCGCTAGTTGCAGAAAGAGAAAGTTTAAAGAAAGTAGAGTAGACTTGGGAACCAGTGTTGTGTTTGAGCTACTAAATTTAATAAATTTCTCGTCGACGCTTCAAATAACTTTAGAAAAGAAAGTGTTGATTAAAAGAACCGTCAGATTTTTGAAAGGATACAACCCGTACCAGCACAGGAAGAAGATAAAAAAAATCATTAAAAAACTTTACACTTTTTTTTACATTTTCATGATAGCGATCGTCAGTAATTAATATATCACTAATCTGATAACGATCTGTTCATTACTGTTGTCTGATTACAAAGTGAAAGAGTGAAAGCACACAACTCCCAACTCCGATAGAGTTTACCGGTCGATAATTCATCATTTCCACCACAACGAAACTGAATTCGTTCTAAAAATAATTATCTCAACGGCAACATCAACACTTAATTGACTTTTCGCATCGATCGCAACGGTCGATATTACGTGTGAATTCACATCAATCTCATATGCTGCAGACTTTAAATCTAGCAGTGACAAAAAAATCTTATATAAAGAAAACATCTCCAACAAAATCGAGCTAGGTGACGTTTTTTGGAACATTGAATAAATAATTCGTTAAAAACGACATCTCCGTGGAAAATACTGTCGTACACATCTATTTATAAATACGTTAACGAAAGCCGAGTAGCGATAAAAAAGGATTAACTTTTTCCTCGTTGTTTCCATGAATCATCTATAGCTGGAGACTTTCATATTGAATAACATTATGTAGATTTCTTTTTAAAAGAAAAAAAAGCTTCTTTTAAAAGTATCTTCGTAGCGAATGAATGACAATCTGGTGTAAGGATAGACTATTGTCTATATAGGCAGCAGCAACACGTTGTTGAAGAAGTGAAACCTAAGATAAGCAGATAAAAAGTTATGTGCTCCTGAAATCCTCAAACACGAGAGGAAACAAGCGACAACACAGAAAAAGACTAAAATACAGATTATTTTCTCGAGTTACAACATTAAGTACGGCTATTGTGTCGAGAGGTAATACAATAATGGGTTTTTAATGCTTTCTCTTTTTCCGTTTTTCGGCTATTATCATAAAAAATTGTTTCTTCATGAGAGTAATAACAGCACTGCTTTTCCTTCCGTAATCACATGAATATGTAGAATAAAATACTTAGCTGTACATAGAATTTAGATGCTTAAATAATTCCTGTAATTTTTTTTTCGTGTAATGTACATGACGGTTTCATCCCAGACATGTAAAACGAGCCGTGCATAATTTCATGATGAATGTTTTCGTTTTTTTGTGTGTTTTTGCAGTGAGTCTGGTGCTGCTGTTGGCTGCTCGACGAATGGAAGTCTATTGCTGAGAAAACTTCAGTTTCATCGTTTACAATTTAGCTGGGTCAAAATAAATACACGTTTTTGTATTTCCTTCCAAGTTTACCATATTAAATTTTGCGAATTTTGCGGAGAAACAAAGAAATACCAGTGAGACTAGCAGAAGAAAGGGTTTGAGTTTTTTAGCGTTTAACATTGGGGTCTGAATATTCAACTAGAAAGGTTTCCTCACGTTCCACCTCTAAGAGTAACTAATTTTGTATGTAAATTGACATCGATTGTTTTTGTTTTCGGGTTGATAACATAAAAAGGAATAGCACATTTATCATAGTGAAGGGTTTTTTAGCGTGCAGATACGATGGATTCTGTTTGCAAAGTTTTGTAAAGAACATTTTGAGACTGCAATTTTTCAATGTTTAAAAGAGAAATTTACATTGTAAGAGTAGAAACACACGTGTCGTGTTGTTTTCCCTGACAGAAGAGAAAAGGAAATAGTTAGCGGGGAGAAAGCATAATAGGATTGGAAACAAGAAGAAGGGAAACAGTTATACATGTTTTAGAATTTTTCGTTTTCCAGTCTTCAAAAATTCATTAGGTTAAGCATTAGAGAGGGAAAAAGGGTGTTCGGGGAACAAGACGAGGAAAGAAAACGAAGTCTGTTACACCACATCATTACAACTTGGAGAGCTTTTTACCTGCAAATTTACAACGCGAAGGAGGAAATTTAAGTAGACCGGGTTACAAAGTAAATTTATTTTTTTTGTGAGTGTGTGCGGGTAAAAGAAAACGGAGAGGGAAAGCAGCAGCTTTTATCGGGAACAAAGGATTCATATAACTGGAAAAGGAAATAAGCAGGTAAGACATCTTGAAAAATGTAATTTAAAATTTTAGGCACACCTTTCTCTTAGAAAGAAAGACTGTGCGTATGAGCTTTCACGAGATGTGTGACTCCCATTTTCCTTATTATCATTTATATTTCCGTGTAGGATGTGATGTATGCTAATGTATTCGCGAAAAAAATGAAACGGAATGGGATTTTAGATTCAGAATAGTCGAAATTCCAGTGGGGGTTTTGCGTGTCCTTAGAAAAGGCAGAATTTCTCGAGCATTAGTAGTTGAAACTCTTTTGTCACAAGTCAGAAGCGTATCTCGCAGGTTTGGGAAAAGGATAGAAAAGAAATACTTTTGTGTTTGTGTAATATTAATTTTTATCGCCGACTGTTTTGACAGAGTCGTTTTCATTGTCACTCTCTAGTTCGGCATGAAATTCGTCATACAGCGAGATTCAAAGTTAAAATGAATATTAAATTGTATTTAAAACCTTTTATTCATCGTTAAATTTTTAAATTCTACTTCGTGACTAAAATGAGAGATTGAGTAAATTCTAGAATGAAACGTTTGAGTAGTCGGTCAGCTGAAGAAAAGGTACTTCATTGCGTAAAGAAAGGTCTAGAAAAAGGAAGAATCGCAAATTTTTATCGCCGACTGTTTTGACAGAGTCGTTTTCATTGTCACTCTCTAGTTCGGCATGAAATTCGTCATACAGCGAGATTCAAAGTGAAAATGAATATTAAATTGTATTTAAAACATTTTATTCAACGTTAAATTTTTAATTTCTACTTCGTGACTAAAATGAGAGATTGATTAAATTCTAGAATGAAACGTTTGAATATTCGGTCAGCTGAAGAAAAGGAACTTTATTGCGTAAAGAAAGGTCTAGAAAAAGGAAGAATCGCGAAAAGAAAGCATTTAAAAAGTCCCATTCTCTCTTTATGATACGTGCAATTTTTATGGTCCCATTGCTCTCATTTTTTTCAAACCCACTATAAACTTACACCCGAGTCCCGAACCCAAAAACAGTAGTTGGAAATTATGTTGTCACTGTGCATAATGTATAATTCATAGGAAAGTCGCAATATACAGTATCACTTCAGTGAGTCACCGTAGCTCAGCTTTGACTCATGTTTAACATCCTCTCTATCTAGAGCGTGTATAAGCTGGTTATAGATTTTCACGCACGATTATCTGTAATCTTATTGAATTTGTAACGGTTTCAAATGAATTTATAGGTATTGTATTTTCTTCCAGATATCGTGCTCAGTTACACCATGATCCTTGTAAAAGCAAGTGTTATACGCGTAACTAACATAGTAATTGATGTTATCCTATGGTTAGTTTGCTATGACATGACCATAGGCAAAATGTCATTTATGGGACCGACCAAACATGAGAAAAAAACGCAATGACATAAATGTGGTTTGCCGACTTTTTTTACAAAAACAGTGTAGAGCAAACACATCAACTAACAATTTTGAGTAAATACTCGTACGCAGTTTTTCTTAGAGATACGGAAAACTTTACTTTATATTGGGGTTCAAGTTTGAACGAGACATCCAACAAAAATTCTCGTAACTACAGTGAAAACTTTTTCACATTGAATTTATCAGCTATCTATTGTGCAATTAAGTAGCCGTGGCACCACGAATTATTACTAACACGACGCCGAGCAAACCCGTAACCAGGCACGCTGGCATGCTAGGGTGAAATCGGCTACGCATGTGGTGCCACGGCTATGAATTTATCAGCTATCTATGTTGTGTGGAAAACCCTAGAATCATTTCACTCATTTTGAAGAACCAATGCAATATTTCGAAAGACGACGCAGATAAAACTTTAACTTTTTATATTGACGGAAAATTTGTTACTTTCATTATTCACCATAATTCTCAACTTTTTAGCCATGAGCTAATGTGGCGAGAAGCTCGTGGGCGTTCGCTTCTGGAAGCGACTTTGAAATTGAAATGAAACGATAATGATGTGAGCTGAGGGATTGACGAACATTCCACCAACTTTTTAACTTACCCAGCAGTTTTTTAAAATGAACCTTTGCACAAATTTTTCTTGGTTTCTTTTTGGTATCTGTGTTTGTTAAAAGTATCACACAAACGTAAGATAGGAAGATATAAATTGTTTATCTATTGGGATTACTAGATAAGAAGGAAATAGTTGCAAAAATAGTCGTGCTGGGTTGTACTGGGTTCAGAAAAATAAAAATAAATAATCGCGTTTTGCTCAACATTATTATGCTTCGTTTTTGATATGATCATTACAACATCGGTTGTGACGTTTTGAAGCTTTCTCCTGTTGGTATTCTCTTGGAGGAAGCTTTTGCATAAAAAATTAGAAAGATAGTCACCCAATCCTTCCATGGGACTAACTTTGCAGGGTGAAAGTTGGATCTTTCGTGAACAGTTTGCAACGTGAACTGAAAATATAACGTAGTGTCAGTGGGTATTGATCGCAATTTGCAATACGGTACGTGTTTCTATTCCGAATATGGTTCAGATTGTTTCTAGCATTGAGTAAAATAAAAATTAGAAGTCAAAATAAGTTCTCAAACTTTCTTGTCAGTTTTATTTGAAAGTCTTGAGTAAATATGACAGTGTGTTTTGTAACGACTGAGAAAGTCCTTGGGGTTAAGATATTACAACATGATTTGTGAATTCAGTTGAATGCCCTGGTGATGTATTCATAACTATGGACCCTGATTTTCACATAGTAAGACAGGACTGTCAAGCACTGAATCTTGTGTTCCACTGATTCGCCAATCAAAAATAATTGATGCAGAAACATTGAAACGCTAAGTTTTACAAGAATATCGCATACAGAGTGTCGCAATAAAAGCAGAAGTTCATATAGAAATGACGCGTGTTTCAAAGCTTATAAAATAGTTCTAACGCAGCTTTCGCAAATGATTCTGTACAGTAAACAAATCCGGCCGTAGAAACAAACTGTGGCAAAGAGAGAAATGTTTTCCCCAAACAATAATATCACAAATCCGTCCAGATAGAGAAGCTTAGTTTTACCTTTTGCAGAATATTTCGAGCATACAGCCACGTTTCCTTGGGTCTTTAGTCTTTGGGGATACGAAATAAGAATACGTTATCTTTCTTATCCCACTCGAAACCCATACCTAGCCAGACGACAAAAACACAGGTTTGGTCATTCCCATTGTCTCGTTACCTTTATGGAAAACGAATTGGAATAGAAATCAGTGGCTTTGTAGCCAAGCCCGCTGTCAACTTATATTCTCTTTTGTCTTCTATAAACAATCTCAGTCCTGTTTAACAGAGATACTTTTTTGTTCAGCCGTATTTTCGAATGAGATCAGCCGTGCATGTTTGTGAATGGTGGTCCTTCTCAAGAAGATCTCTGCTGTCGCGTTGTGGTCTTATGAGTTTTTGTATCTTATCATTTCGTACACTCAAAGGAACGCGCTTTCTCCAGTCTCATCAAAGCGTTCAGTTTTTTTCCCTCTAGAGTTGAAGAGTCTCGGAGAAGACGTTGAGATCATTTTAATTTTTAGCCCGAACCTGGCTGAAAGCCCAAAAGCTCTCAGTTAGCTTGCAATTACAACTCCTCCCTTGAAACGCATGTGACAGACGAGATAGCAAAGTAGAAAGGAAATTGTTGCCAGCTCTACTGTCATACCCATTTTCGTAATGGATTAAACCAAGTGCGTATGACTTGAGCGAAGCGCACGGTACGGGAGAAAGTCAGGTACACGTTGTCTGATTAATCTATGCTTACCTTTTGTTAAAAGAGGGAAAGTAGTCAAAAGCCGCTCATTCTATGGCCGCAGTCCAATATTTTACTGTCTACGTGTAAGGAGCACTTACATAATCAAAATCGATAACAAGCGGATCAAACGAGTCTGCACCCATGTGTGTTTACGCCAGGTTATATAATTTTTTCCTTTCGTTTACCTGACTTTCACTGACTTCTTCAGGAGATTGTATCTACAACTGAACCAAAGTTTAAAACACTTTCTCTCGTACAAGATTGATTTTTACGCTTACTTCCTCAACTCCCAGTTTTTCTAATATATCCATGTTCGTGTAATCTGGAAAGCGGCAGAGAGAAAGTATAAAAACACAATGGAAAATATGGGTAACTTTTTTCCAACAATTTTTCACCCATCTATTCACATTTAGGCTACATATTCTGCTACTATGCAAAACTTGAAAATGTAGGGACCAAAATTATAAAATTGTTTCTTCTGACAGTAGCGAAAAAAAATCTAGTTGTGAAAAGTTGAAGCATGAATGGTAAGGAGAGAACTCGCCATAAAATTTTTTGAGGCTATACACTACTCGTCAGCTGCTTCTCTCAAACTTTTTGATGAATGATTCAGTTTGGATAAGAATAGGCGGAAATTGAGTGCTCTGTGTGAGGCAGGAACCATATGCTTCCAACAAACCAGAAAGGGTATTCTTTTGACATAAATGTGGGTTGAGTGTGGAGAGATATATGATGAAAAAATATTGAGATGAATAGCAATGGGTAAACTTTCTTTTCCATGTGGTGGTTTCAACCGGCACTCGTACAGGTTTGATCTGTCGTTAGAGACCACACGCTTATTTCTCCTTACATATTCAATCAAATCTACTTCATCCTCAGCCTCACAAGGCAAAAGATTATTTCTTGCCAATTTTCTTTCCAATTGTTGGATAGGTTTATGCTAAAAGCATTCTGGAAGTGAAAGTAAAGAATGGGTACAAAAAATGAAAAATACTGCAAAGTGCTAAGTATTTTGCTTTCATTGAAAGTACAGGAAGATTTACTGTTGCATTGATGTTCTATATAGAAAACTGGTTGCTTGCAAGTTTTGAATTCTATACGATACATTTTGTTACGTTTAAAATGTTTTAATGGACTTGAGATAGCGAAGCAGATATTTTTACAAACACTAATGAGCAACATTTCCGTTCCCGCAGGAAACAAACTTATTTGTGAAATGAATTCTGGATGTAATCTCAATGGCACCTGGGGCTATTTGAAGTTTAATTTTCAAACGAACATTGGTAGTTCAGAAGGAATTACCATTTCCATTTTCCTTACAAACCAGTTGCAAACTTTTATTGTGTTACTTGCAAAGTTTTGTGTATTTGCTTTTTTTGGTTCATAGTACAATGGTGCATGAAAGATTAAGAAAAACGAGCTTTCTTAAAAAGTTTTGAATACAGCTGGAAAACACGAAAGCATAACGTGAGAAACACCATTTCCGTTTTGCAACAACTTTCACACATTCTTACGTTTTTTGTAATCACTTTCTCCTAGTAAAGAATAAAATCGCATTTTACTTGATAAACCCTAACCAAGCAACAGCAACAGTCGGTTTATAGATCTTTCTTTCCATCCTTCATGGTATTATGAACATTTAAAATCTCTGTATTGTAGGTATGATACTTTCTACCATGCTCATTATTTCGCTACTTTCCCTAAAGAAACTATTATTTGAGCGAACAGGCAGACTAATGTCGGTAGAAACCACCTCTCTAACATTTACCATTCTTTGCCTACGGTAATACCCCTTACATTTTCTCTTTCAACACTCTGTTTGCTCACTGTAACTTTTCAGTTGCTCAATCTGAACGAGAAGAAAGTTCTCCTCAATTTAGAACAGAAGTCTCCCTGTTTCCAGAGTAGACTGTAGTTTGTCTGAACTCGTTATAGGTCAGCTGCAGGGATAGGGAATGATCGACTTTTTCTTTGACGTGTCTATATAACAATGGCCCGGTAGTTACCACAAACACCACTCGTGAAAGTCAGATTCATCATCTTTACTTTCTACTTGAAAGGAATAAAAAGAAGAGAGAAAAAAACCGTATGTGCAGACAGACGTTAGTCTGATAGTGGAAGCTTCCTGTTAGTAGGTTTACGACAGATATATTTTACCTACCAGAATACAGGTTTTACAGCACGTATTCCTCTTTTTTTGCAAAACGCTCACCTTGGCCATAGAGTTTCAGTGGTGTAGTTAGTAGAATTTTCCATATGAAGTGATATATAATAGCTAAGATTAGAGTTTTTATTAAACTTTTGGGCAGGAGTATCCCTGGAGTGTCGTCATTATATGTAGGTTATAACATTTTCTTCGTAGTCGTCACAATAATAGCATTTTCGTTACGACATCCTTTCTAGTTAACGAATCCTTATTTTGTTATAGTGCACCAGCATGTGCTGTTTTGAGTAGCTGCAGTAGTCACAAGCCAGACCAATATCATTTCATCTTGTGGTAATGAAGAGCAAAATGGCTGGCATAAACTTTCTAACCTAATTTTTGTGAGAGAAAGTTCCAAAAAGGTTTGGCAGCAACAGTGACAACTTCTTTTGCAGAATAATGCGGCCTTTTCCACCAACCGAGTAAAAGCTGATTGTACAAATATAGTTTGTTTTTATGACTTCTTTCCAAGCTATCTTTTATCTGTGTTTATTACGTGGATAAAACTTGATAGGTCATGGTCACGTACCTGAATAACCAATTAATAAGCTTATGAGGCTAATCAAATAGAAAAACAATCTAAGAGAAAAGCAACAGATGATATTTGATGCACACAAGGTTTTACCGAGACGTGACGGATTTACTGGTACTAAACATTCATAAGGAAAATATTTCACATGGAACACATTGTACATTTTAAATCATATCCATCGTATAGCAGAATAGTAAGTAGGTAGTTTTCAAGTAGATTCTATATATATTGATCGCCATGGCTGAGAAAGTCTTGGTTTTTTTAGAGAAACTTTTTTCAAGGAACCGCTCTCGGTAGCTTTCACTTCTAGAACAACATATTTGTTCTGGCAGTTTGTTTACCATGTTATTCCAATCCCATTATTATTATGGCTTCCATTGACATGAACATTTTTTGTGTGAAACTACTTTTGGGGCAGCTACAACTCTTTTGGTTTCCGTTTTTATACTTTCTCGCCGAACTAGTAGCAGGGTAACCAACCATAACACTTTCTCCTGTCACGACCACTTTCCGACAAGCTAATTCGAGAATTTTTGAAGTGGTCGTAAAGAAGCAGGAGGAACAAAATCTATAACAATGATAATAATAAACAACGGCCGTTACGGTTACCTTTTAGAGCTACTCACAAATAACTGGTCTTACTTGAGTTGCTCTTCAATCTACTGTTTCGCTAGGACAAAAATGCAGACAGGAAAGGCACGCTGAAAATGCAGCAGCCCCCAAATCATAATCGATACTGATTAAAGTTTTATCTCAGTCAATACTTTTTTTCGGGCAAGCTTCCAAAGCTGACCTTACACAAAATCTAGAGATATATTAGGAAATAGTTGGTATTCCGTATTCCATGTGCGTGTACGAGCATTCCTAAAACACCTCCTTTCTCCAAAAAAAGCTTTATTTACATCAGTCGACTCTATTCTTGCCATACTGGCAATACACGAATTGCACATTAATGCAGTTACACAAAGCATGTAGTTTCTATTATGATTACTGCCACCGCTCTGAATCCACTTATCTTTTCCCAACTTGAACAAGATCCCAATTGAATTACAGATCCAATAAATTGCAAAGTATTTTTTAACGTAACATTATTAGAAACGTATTGAGCACCAAAGTGCACTTAAATTTTGAAAAGTACGAAAAGAAAAAGTTTCATTACTTTTTCCAGCGCCTAGGGACATTTGGCGTGAGTAGCAGTAGCTGAGACGGAAACTGTACACGACGTTTTTCATAACGTGTTTATATTACCGCCTGGGTAAATTGAATACACAGACAATGTACACAAAAAAGGAAGCAGTGGGATACTTGGAGCAAAAGTTGGCGAAAGCTGTGCATGCTATCCAAATATAATTTAAAAATGAACACTAGATTGGAAACAAATACTGCTACCTCCATGATATTTTGATATAATGATAGGCGTTCCCGGTTTTCCTACTGTCCCAACTCTCACGCAAAACTGCCAGTGTGTTTTATTGTGTGCCCACCAAGATCACGAGTTAATGTACACAAAATACTGTGTGGTTACGGTCACTAATGTAGAAAGGAAGGGAAAGGTGAAAGCGACACACACATGCAGGGACATTGCTTGTAATAAATACTTTTTACCTTTCAGCAATATCATCACACTTGGTTGAGCCATGCATTCAAGCTGGGTGTGAAATGGTATGGAATGAATGCTATAGTGGTCCATTGTATGCTTCTCTCCAAGTTTTTTGTTGGAACTGGACAAGTAACATAATAAAAAAAAGTTACTTGAGAAGCGATCAGGGTCAAAAGTTTTCAACATGAAACACGATAGCCCTCAACTAGCCGGTCGTAGGCCAGCCAATTCCCATATGGCTAGGGTAAACATTTCT
>JAAXOA010003088.1:0-12063 GCA_036561885.1 Salina celebensis
CATGATGTCGGAATTAACAAAATTCCCTATAGCGTCCAACCATGCTGAATGAAACTTCGTTGAAAGTATATTTTATACTCTTCATACTTATTCAGCAAAATCCAACATCAATTGTGCATAAGAGCGAGAACATGAGGTAAAGTCGTGATGCCAAATGACAGTACGGTCCCCCCAATTAGCTATAACTGTTCATATTATTGGGTGTGTAGTAATTTCAAAATACAGTATACAGAGTGAGTGAACCATAGATGCAGGTGGCCATTATTGTAGGTTTTAGTGGCTTAAGACACATTCTATTGCCGTGCAAAAAAATTCCAATGTATCAAATATGTATTTCCTTTTATATTAAGTTTAGCGAAGCTATAGCTTACGGAGATCGTTAGGTGAGCGATATCGTGTTTATGTGCTAGTCCGTTTATCCGGTTGTCTGTGAAGTGTAGCACCGTTCGCGCCCTACAGCTCATACGCTACGTCCGTTTCAGCTGAAAATTTGCATACACATTAGGACATGCTGAGTTTAGTCCCATTCATAATAGCACCTTCCACATTATGGTATTTTCTGTTATCTAGGTCTTTTCATACCTGGCACATTTCATATCCTACAGTATTCATATTTATGCTTTTTCATATTGATCCCCAATTGCATGTTGTCATATGATCCCAAAATTACGGTACCCAATTCCTTTTCCCTGGTGTCCTACATGTGGTCAAAGTTTTATAGCTATAGCCATTGAACGGTTCAACCGATTGAGCTTCTACGCATATTTGGATATGGTTAAGGCATATTTAGGAATATCTTTTGTCTTGTACTCAAACTCTTCACAGGTTCCTGCAGGTGCCTGAAAGCTGTTCAATGACAAGAGTTTAATTCTCTGTCGGAAGTTATTATTCCTTGGGGCCCTCAAGTTTCGCTAAACTTATTTCTTCCGTTACAACGGTTTATTTCTTCTTACGTTGTAAATGTCAGTGAAACGTAGGTGTACTTCAAGTTACAAGGAGGAGTTCAACAAGTTTTATTACCTCCCTAGATAGAACAGGGACACTATCCATATTAAGGAAGTGTTCAACTGGAAGTTGACAGAAAAAAATCTATTGCCGTAAATAAGCCTTTCTTCCATGATTTTTACTGAATGTAAAATCATTTCGTCAGTCGACATCTCGTGTACATATGTAAATCGTCTACAAAATCTCGTAGAACGCGAAACTCGTCGATACTGACATTAAGTATAACGTGTAAACCGTACCCAACGTTTTTCGTATAACTTCAAGTCGTATTATATGGATAATTTGATTTCATTCTTAGGAATGTCGGCACATCATTTATTATAGTAAAGCCCACCATTCAATTATTTATACAGCTTGAAGGTTTAAATCTCCTATTGTCTTAGTGATTTTAACTGAAACCTTCAAAAACATTTTTAAAAGCTTTAAAATCGAGAATTTAACAAGAATTAAATAAAATCCACATTTTGTAATTTTGTAAACACTTGGTCAACTTTTTATGAATCCAACCACTTTACGGCATATGATTTCAAGCATAATACGAGTTGCGCGTTATACGAGTTCCCCCTACTATGAGGGAGTTCTTGGAAGTCGGAAGACGAGTTGAGTTAGACGAGTTCAATGAAGAACGAGTTAAAGTTAAATCATTTGATGCTTTACCAAGTTTACTCAGTCAGTAGTTGAAATACAATGTTTTCCGGTTTAGAATTAATATCACTAACCAGTAACAAATATCAGTGTATAGTAATTGGCGTATTTACATTAAACAACATGGACATTTTTCTTCCCAGCACGATTTAGGTTGACATTTACGCGAAGGAAAACATTGCTCTGGCAAGATTTATGCGGGTCTGTTTTACATCCATGTTTCTGTTCCTTACGCAAAAAGCCTCACATTATGTTGAAGAACACACCATAAAGATGAAGCTTACAAATATGAAATAATGCTGTGCTCGCAAAATATGCCCATTTTTTCAAGAGTACCTACGCACTTACGCGTAATGCGGATAAATCTATGAATTCCACTCATTTTACTTCGTTATAAAAGAATTTCATAACAATGAAGACGCGGGAATGTTTCCTCTTCCTTGCAATATTTTACGGTAAGATTCAGGGCTCATGTAGACACCAAATGGGAATTGAGTAGCTGTTAAAAAATTCTCTCATGCAAGTCCCTCTTCGCCATGTATAAACTGAACATTCCACTGCTCTTTCAACATAACAAGGCTGTTTTAGAAAGGTCTATGTCTATTTTCCACAAAGTAGTTGCACAACCATGTAGTAACAATACGCTTTCATTTGTTTATTTACTCTCATGGTTTTTCTTCGCTATAGCTACTTTTTCCGCACGCATTCTTTACTGTTTGCGTCGTAGTTTTCACTCTGTAAGTAGAGCGACTTATTAAGAAACGTGATTTGTTCTTCTCGTGATTTTTATGCAGGCTGCATACATACTCCCATTTTATCCAGGAGTGTGTCTTTGACAAATGAACCTCTTCGTTATTGCGAACAGTGTTTCTGTTTCTGACGGGGTCCCCAGTCGCTACGTTCTTCAAAAAAAGGATCTGTCTTAAGTTCCTTTTCTCTGTCGAGTGTCGAATGTTCAGAGAATGATGCACTCCACACGTCCTGTCTTTCTGGAGTCTTCAATGGAAACATAGACCTATGTTAAGTATATTCAGGTCATTTACACGCCGCAACACTAATATAAATGAACGCCCTTGTTTGAATTTTTCGAACATGAAAAAGGGTGAACGAAAAAAAATCAAACGAAACAATGTCGTAGTACGAAACCAGGTCTTTGTGGATCTCAAAAACTAATTTACCTTCACTGAGTTGATGGGAGCAAACTTTTTTTGGGCTGTGCTTGCGGTTAGGCTGATAGTTTTGCTATTATCAATGTCTGCATTAGTCTGAGTTTGTATCTTGTCGTTTTTTCCATTAAACAGTCGATGGAAATTTCGCGTTTTTCTGTAATCACATTAGATTCATTAGGCGAACCAGCAAACCTTGATAAAGTTCCATGATTTGGTGGTAGCTGGTTACTGAGAACAATTTCCCCCATAAAATTTCCTCTGTTACAATTTCATCTGAGAGCAGGATAGCAGTCCGTCAGTTTACAGTTTGGCGCTTACTCAGCGGTTGTCAACTTCAGAATGTAAAACGCCCCAAGCATTTAACTTGAAAAAGTTTACTGGATATCGTCATTTTCACGAAGTCGGTATCGTAATCGTCGTACTCGAAGAATAAGATCACGTTGTTCCACGAGTTTCCTCAAATCTTAGCCTTTTGTAGCGTTTCTTTTGTTGAGATTGTTCACAGGGTAAAGTGTTACAAAAAATAAATAAACCAAACTAAAATTCGATTGAACTTAGAAATTGGGAAAATAAATGTGCATTTACGTGTCGCTGGAGTTCCATTCTCTTAAAGTTCTAAGAACTTTAATGATGCGAAAAAAATATTTGTCCCTCTTCGGAATGAAGAGTAATGACGCGCAAGTGTTTTGGAGTGAAAACACAAGTAAAACTTTCAATCCTCTTCTAATACACTTTGTACATAACTTCTATATATTTTGTTTACTTTCTAAGAAATCTGGACGAACACGCATATAAATGGTCGCACATGTTTAAGCTTTGATCGCCGCGAGACTACAATATGTATTTTTGCACATACAACGATCTTCGATCGAGTATTGGAAAAAAACTGTTGGTTTTTCCCACGTATTTTCAGAAAATTGTACAAGTTGTATTTACATTTACAAAATACGTGTTATGTTTAAGAAAAATTCGAAGATATGACATCGATCTTTTATTCGCTTTCAAATTCCCAATCTCAACATTTATTACATATGAAGAAACGAAAGTTGTGTTATGTAATCGTCAAAGTTGTCTGTCAGTCCGCTATACGACGGTATCTCGGAGACGGATCATGTAAGCATTCTGATTTCCAGCGAACATACTGGCTGGCATCTAAGTACGCGTACGCCTTTTTCAGTTTCATTAATGTAGCCGTTTATGAGTTACTAGGTGAAAATTGGCCATAATGTTGCACTAATGAACATTTTGTATGGTTCTCATTTCAAATACGTCTCATTCGTAACCATACTCCATAATGTTTCCTGTATGACAATATTATAAATTCGTGATATCATTAGAGTACTTGATGCTGATCATATTTCATCCCGAATAAATTGATTCATGCGTTCATTATCGAGCATGTTGGTATTTTAAACAGCTGAATGCGCTTTTAACTGTCTATCGCTCCTTCTGGAAACCATGCTTGAGTGTTTTATTGTTTATCACTTTTGGATCAAATGTTTCTTGCATGAAGATTGTTTGTGATCAATGTGTTATAGTTAAATTATGCCAGCTCTTTGATTTGATAAAATGGCTATTTCTGTCTCCCTAGTTACATGGTCATGGTCCCTTATTTCCATTATTTTGATATAGTATGCTACATTATATGCACACATGGTCTTTCATGGTTTCAAACAGAAGTATTGAGAGATCGATCTAGATCTGAATTATTGCTATTTTTATCTCATACCAGACCAGAGCTAAGATTTGCCTACATATCCGGATTTCTCAGTATGTGTGATGCGCATAGATCGCATTACCAATGTTATATATAATGTATATATGACGCGAGATGAATGTATATCTATCCAGTCTCCAGTAGCTCAGTAATTGTAGCTGTCGAATATTACTTGTTCTCGTTCAGAGAAAAATATAGTTCGCACAAGCCTCAAACGAAAGTTGCACAGTTTCCAGAAGAAAAATCTCGTTTTAAACGGATGAAAGAAAATGTTTGGATAGTTTTATGGCTGGCCAGAGTACCACATCCCATTTTCAAAGGACTTTTTTCTAGACTTCATCTTAAATGCTGCAAAGCAAAACAAAATTTCAAAGACAACCATTTTCCATTTTAGGTATATAATTCAAAATTAAGTTCATCCAGGCATTCAGCAAGCAAGTAATAAGTAAGTGAACCATATTCTAACAGAAAAGGAAAAGAAAATACCATCTATTCATCAGTTTTTTTTTCTGCGTTTCCTACCGTTTTCATTACTGTTTGCCATACTTCGTTTGTTTGTTAAATGACATTGGGCTCTGTACAATTTCGCAATCTCAAGACAGCCATCATTGCAGTAATCAGATGTTTTCAATCACTGTCACCCAAAAGTTTATTAAAAACTACTTTCACCAGGCTTCGTTTAATGCGTCGTTTCTCTTTAGAAACTAACATCACGTTTTTACAGTCCTGGGTGTCATGTCACACAACGCCCAAACAAAACTTTCAATCATTCCCCCTTTCTATATAAAATAACAACTAAATTGCCAGAAACTATCCAAATACCAAGTATGATGCCGGATATACCGTACTCACGAGATAAAAACGAACTTTGTGAAAATGACTAATGAAACAGAACAAACCTCAGAGGAAAGGATTTGGAAAAAGTATATGACTGGCGAGCGACAAAATTTAGTAGGTGTTTCTGCAAAGTCCTTCGTTTTTCTTTGCAACAAGGAAAGTGGTTGAGTAATGAAATAGAGGAAGCCATCCAGATGCACTCTGACAGAATAAAAACAAGAAGAAGATGATATGTCACGATGTGGTAATGGTAACTAACGAATTATGTCATACTACTCGCTCAGATAATGCCCTTCAATGTAATGGAGTGTTTGAAAAAGCGGAGATACTCGCAACGGTTCGCTTATGAAAACTAATTCGGTTTCCGAGAAGTCCGTGGGAAAAACAATTTGGTCAGGCGAGTTCGGATAGAGAATGTCCTTCATCATAATTATTTGCTAAGGTATGACGCATTCACACTTGGGCAACAAACTTGAGAGATTTTTTTTTTTCAGAAAATCTGGCCTTGTGTAATATATATTCCTTGAATACAAGTTTATTCAAATGGTTTCTGAAAAATGCATTGTAGGAACTTCCCAGTAAGATAGAAATGGGGTTAAGAATTAATATATCAGCAATAATCAGTGCAGCCATAAATAAGGTTTGGAAGTTCTGACAATTTGTATATTTTTAATAAATATATGCAACTCTGGAAATAATTCCATGAAAAACAGTGTTTTCTGAGCAGTTTAAAACTACGTCTGGTTTGAAAATGTGAGGTAGCATGGGGTCCATTATCCTTCGTGTAACAAAGAGCTTGTCCCGATCACTGTTTTTCTCTGTTTCCGTAATACTACATAGCACAGCACACAACTTAAAAACAAAGTAAACATATTGCCATTAAATTCTAAATTCAGCAGATTAACACTGTCATGATTACGTTCATTCAAAATTGGGCCAAGTATTTTGTTTTCTATTCAAACATCTCTTTTTATTTCAAATGCGTAGGTGGATCCAAAATATACTCCCTAGCAAGAGAATATTCTTAGTTTTAGCCAACGCAAGGAAACTCGTGGATGGAAGTGCCTTCTGAATTTGATGTTTTGCGATACTTCTGTACGGACCGAATATGCTCGAATAGTCATGCATTGTATGTCTCATTAGTATACAATTAGTGGTATAGTTATGGATAGCTTCCGTTCATTTGAGTCTGCAGCAAATTGCCAACGTATTATTGACTAAAACAGGTAACATAATAACGTATTTTGATTTGGTGCATGTTGTTTGCAGCGTAGACAGAAATTGCACTCCAAACCACTCATTATATTGTTATTAATTGTACTCGGATACACTCTTAATGTCTTGGAGGTAAGGAACAGAAAGCATATATCTGAATTAATCATCATTAATGCTTACCATGGAACAACATCAACTCTTCTGACATCTGATTTGGCACACAGGTGCGTCCCACAAGTTTCTTTACCAATTATGGAGCATCATCACCACTCATTGCTTTCCATCTTTCTGGCAGACCTACTCTTCCAATTCCAAATGAGTTGGGAAAGTATGATATGAACTTTCTGAGTATACAGCAAAGCGTATTATAACAAAATGTATGTCTAATGGCAACACTAATTGTCTTTTATGTGGAAGATGTTGCCAAATGTGAGATGCTAATCTATTGAAAATCCGACTTGATACGAAACTTAGCTCAATGTCTCCGTAGAAAAGTAAAAAGTAATTATGGCGTAGACGTAATTGGTTTCAAACAGAATGCTACACTTTCTATAGATACGTTCTAACTATCGATACAGCCATGAAATGGATAACAGAAAATAAGCTTGCATAATAAAGAAAATTAAAGAACGCTTGTAGCTATACTGAAGGCGCTATTTGTCGCATCAACTTAAAAATGCTACTCAAGAGCGGATTTATTTTTGCAACCTGGAACAAGGCGATCCCATGGAAAAGTTCTTTTGAAAACTATTTTACTTAAAAGCGTTTTCAGGTTGAACCATTTGAAAAAATCTTTTGTGCAAATAAACATATCGCGATCCTCCTCCGATCATTTCAGCCAACTTGCTTGGGAATGTGAATGAGTTCATTAAACGGCGGGAACCGCATTATCTTCTCTTGTAACATACTTTCTCCATTACTTTTCTTTTGTATATTTCTATTACGTATAAATGGACATGCCGTCTTCGTTTCGTGTGAATTTTATGTACTATCGCATTAGAAGATTGTGATACTTCGCGTGCCATGAAAATCCGATTCGGATTCTGAAATCACGTCAGCAATACCTGCTACCAATAGTTTCGTTTAGCGGGACTGGCTATAGGGTATTTATAATTTTATGCTATTCGTAAAATCATCATTAGAAACAGATCTTTAATATGCAAATTAAGTTTAGTATATTCCTTTGCACGGTCACAAAAGAATAGTGTTCAATTTTAACCCTATTCAAAAGTACATGGGTGGACATTATATATTATTAGGCCTCTGTTATAAATATTTGAACAACGAACAGTTAACTAATTATTGCTCTGGTATCTGTTATGGTTCAATTAGAACAGGTAAACTTACTCGGTCTGGTCACTGAGTTTATGCCTACAACAAGCTATAGAAGTCATAAAGTTGGCGATAAGCATATCTATGAAGTATATAGTTTCATGTAAATCTTATTCGTCGTCTGATTAACGTGAACTAAATTCGTTTTAGCAAAACACAATTGTGTAAGGCAATCGAAATGTGGTGGACTCCGATTCCGACTATTGTTTGGACAACAATAATAAAATACAACAAACAGCATTTTAACAAGATACCGTTCTTGTGTTTACGTCAATTGCTTTTCTAGAAAAGAAGTTCATGAAACACATTTGACTGCCGTAGGTGCCACTTAAATATGGCATTTTTTTGGAAACACGTCTAACATCTAATGCGGTTGACAAGGCGAGCCCGACAGTATGCTCGACAACACTGAAGGCTTTCATTAGATTTCCACAGAACGACGCCAAAAGAGCTCCAAGCAAACTGGTGACAAGAAAATCCACACAGTGTGGCTAAATGTAAAAGGTCACAATGGCATAAATGTTCTAAAAACAAGTTCCATAGTTGGTTACTATGACCATAACAGAGAATTACAGTAAATGTCTTATCTGTTAATATACTCATCCATTGCTAACACTTTCTACATATGCGTAATTATAATGATTATAAACTTATGTTGCTTATGCTGTATGTTAAAAATATGTCATTCTGACATGCCAAAACAACAGGTGTCCTTAAAGTTAAAAATAACTGTGTGCAATCAATTAGTCCTATATTGAATAACTCTAGTTAAGTACAATTGTTAGCACAAAATTTACATGTTTGAAAAATTAGAAAGAGTTAAAGGAATAGTGAATATTATGTTAGGGCCTTCGCTACAACTATCAGGAACGACATGCAACGGAGTTTCAAATATCCAACCACAAGCTATGATAATTACTCTAAAAATATTATCATTATCTATTATAGATCATATCACATGAAACAATACTAGGCGATGTCGAGACAACAACTTAACGGCAACACAAAATGAATGCTATCTTTTCGGAATGATAAATACATGCTGACGTGAAAAACGTCTATCATGCATCGCCATATTATTTATACGCACTGGTAATTAAACAAAGAAATTGTACTACATTTGGATATTTTTGAAGAATGTTTTTCGTTGAAAGATGGAAAACTCCGGTATACGTTTTAGTTGTTGTTACCACTTCAGTGATTTGTACGGATCCTTTAGCTGGAAACTCTGAGAGCGATGGAATTGTGGACACAACTGAACAGCCAGAGCGATTAGATGTCGCCGTTGAGTCAACCACATCGGATGGAGTGGTCGAAGTCGATAACATAACACATTCCAATTATGTAGAAAGCAGCAACACCGATGCACCGGGGGAATCTGAGAGAAATTTGGACTATAAGTCTTTCGAAACAAAACATCAAGGTGGACCCGTAGTGAAAGAAGAAAGTAAAAGCTCGAAGTATGTGGTTTCTAGCTACAGGAAGTCATTTACTTACAATGATGAGAAGGTAGATGGAGACTCCAAGCCTCCACAAGAAACAAAGTGGCATAACGAACATTATGAATCTTACGGGTCAGACCAAAATGGACAACCAATCCAAACCCTAAATGAAACAGGAACTGCGCAGCAACAACAGCCGCCGCCGATCCCAAATGCTTGGCAGCAACACGCTTGGCGACAACAACCGATCCCAAAGAGTGCATGGATGCCACCTTCCAGGCCTGGTGGTTGGCAATCGCAAGCTACATTTCGACCCAAAACTGTCTCAAACTTTGGTTCCAATGTACCCATGTACAACTACCGCTCTCACCCATTAATGGGATAGTTTAATGTATTTTAATCAATTTAGCGCTTTTAACATGGTTACAAATTTATATACTACGCATCGTTTTATGCAATAAAAGCTCAGAACTGTATCAACACATAATTA
This sequence comes from Salina celebensis, assembly GCA_036561885.1. Taxonomy (NCBI): domain Eukaryota; kingdom Metazoa; phylum Arthropoda; class Collembola; order Entomobryomorpha; family Paronellidae; genus Salina; species Salina celebensis. Next base: position 9,853 of record JAAXOA010003088.1, read on the forward strand.
ACGTTGAAAGTTTTTAAACCGGTAAAAAATTCGTACTATCACTTAATTAAGTTACGATGACATGAATCAGAAATTTCGCAGAAGAACTTCAAACTTTTTCCAATTCTAATACGATATTTGTAACCTTTTGTATTAATAGGTTGGACTTATGCAGTTGACTACCCTCAGAATTGTTAAGGCCAGCCATTTCCTGGATTAATCAGCAGTATTGTGCCGTAGGTATCGAACTTAAATGATAACACTCCGGACTGTACAGTCAACGACATCAGTCTCGGCGAAAATCATGAAGCCTGGAAATAAATCTTTCACTAATGAAACAAGCTATGGAATTGGAGGCTCATTTCCCCATTACAAGCATATCATAATGCCTGCGGATCAAAAAGCGAAGCTGCTGGCAATGCACAGGGCTAGTAGTGCAAATGCTGGTTAGTAAAAGTAAAACGATTTTATATTATTGTGTTAATGTAAGACTTATTTATGCAAGAAAATAAAGTAGCTTTCGCTGCTTTACAAACGCAATTTCTAAAACATTGTTTAATACTTTTTAAAGGTATTTACGTCGCAGTTGTCATTGGGATTTACCTGATACTCTTAACGATGCTTTTGTGTCGATACTGGAAACGAGGTCGGCCGTCATCAGATGCTGCGAGTCTTTTAACAGTTCCACCTGGAATTCCAGCCCCTGTTCCTGAGCGAAGTGGAGGGTGTTACCCATTTGGAGGAAGGTGTCAGTTTACATGTCACTTTACACCTGCCCGATTTCGTACATTTTATAAGAGCGTTATTTGCTGCTGTCGTCGGACCACTTCTAACATGGATGAGTCAACACAGGAAATTGCTGATTATCCGTTGACAACTCTGACACCACAAATTGAGTGTAAAGACCGTTTCCGGAGGAAGAACAAGCCGGTCCCAGTGTAGTTTGGGGACGTGGATACTCGTCAAATCTAATTTTTACACGTCGCTACTTGTCTAGGTGTTAAAAATGCAAGGTGGAAATAAAATAAGTTTTTACTTATAATCCGACTGTCCGTAGGTGGTGGCCAAATTCTCTGATTAAAATCGACAATCTTTAAAAATAATATATATACTTTATACCTTTTTCGGCACAATTCAATGATGGCCATTGATATGCAACCGAAAAATAGCAAAACTACGATGAATTCAAAATAGCATGTTGAACGGCAGTATCGAAGGAATGAATGCGGGTGGATGTTATTTGTGTTATCTTGCTCAGGTGACGAAGCATTTTCATTGTTGCACGATTGACGAATGATTGCGATAAAAACGAGTATTTTCGTATGTAGAACAATATTTTCTATAACGATTCACGATGTATGGATGACGCTACGGAAGGTTGTAAATGCAATTGGACCCTGACTTACGAGTTAGTACCGCTAGCACCAAGGCCCTGATTCGGTTAAAAATTGTCATACATGTACTTTCGGATATGCTTAATAACGATGCGTCGTATCAAATTCCCGAATGCCGCTCCCCCCCGCCCGAGGGTCGTAGTTAATGATTCAAAATCCAGGATTATGCTCCTAAGCTGCGCGCACCAAAAGAGTTCGAAATCGACCCTGAGGCTCACATAACCGATGCCATGATTGATGATTTTGTTCGTATTAAGCAGTTAATCTGGCGTTACATTAAATTTAATTAGCGATTGTACTTCACATAAGTTAGATACGAGAAAACTGCAATATGGTTAACATTTAATTCGATTATAGTGTGTGTTTCAAATACAATAATTCGAGTAGTAGAATTACCCAAAGAGCTATTTATTCCGGTTTTCAAACATTTCACACATGCGTCAGCCGTAAAATGTGTCAAGACAAATTTTAGCTCTCACATCTTTTGCAAGGTACCTGGTGCAGATACCTAGATTTTTAACCATTGAAGACGACCCTCACGGGCGGCATTCGGGACTTCGACATAGCACATCGTAATCAGCATGTCAACTAGTACTTATGTGCCAATTTGTAGGCGTTGGCGCCATTACCTCCTATAGGTAGCCTAGTAACTTTCATCGCTAATTGTAAGCTTTCAAATTTTTTTACGTGGTTGTTCTTCATGTTGATCGCACCATGTAACAAAACTTTAAAGCGATTTCAGACTACTGCAAAGGGCTTTATGAATTACACAGATGGAAAGAACACACGTTTGATTGTATTACATAATGTATTAGTTACTATAATATTGGATCAACGA
>JAAXOA010003089.1:0-12063 GCA_036561885.1 Salina celebensis
AAGTGCCAACTTGAAGCAATGGGCCCTACCAAGTTCCTCGTTTGTGTTCTATTAGTATTGTTTGTGGGTGAAATGACATGGTCGCCTGTAGAGAGCGTGCCTTTACCTTCGTCCAAGAGGACTCCTGAAGAGTTGGCAGCCCATCGCCACCGGGTCAACCAAATGATTGAGGCGGCAGAAAAAGAAGAGCTTCTTGCAGTGGAGTGGCTGATGGAGGATATGGACGAAGAAGAGAAAGTACAATGGGCTAAAGAAAATCCAGAACAAGCATGCAGATTTTCAAAACTTTCAAAGAAATATTCAACTACTATGTAAAACATTCATTTTCCAATGATTATGAAAGAATGTTTGTTTTGAAACCACAAGCTGTAATGTACAAATTTCGGTAATCTGAAAAATCTCCAAATTAAAGTGGTATGTGGAAAAAAAATAAAAACGAAAGCGTTGTTTTGGCTTAATTTTTTGTGTGACGAGTATTCTTTTCCATTATATAAATCTTCTATTGTTGATGTCGTAACCGAAAGTGCTTCAACACGCGTAAGCGGTTGAACGCTGAGCCATCATAAAACATAGCGATGAAAGGTTTTAGCAAGAAGGAAATAAGATGCTTGTACCACTGCCAACGAAAGCATCTCTTATTCTTCCAAGTTTTAAAAGCTAGATGCGTGTCATAAAACAAAATGTATTTTTGAAACTGGCAACATTAAAACCGACAAGCTGGAAAATTTAATGAACCCTTAGGTAGATGCATATTTATTACTATTTTAGTAATCTTTCCTGGCACCACGATGGGCTGAGTGAGAGCTCTGCGTATAAAAGGGCACAATAGACTACTGTTTTTAAATCATTCGCAACTAGAATTTCAAAGGAAAACAAGTGCCTGTTAGCCGAAATCTGACTCTTTTTTAAGTTGTGGTTTAGGATTTGACTAACATTTCCACAATGAAATTCCAGTTAGTACTCATTACTGCTCTTTTAGTAGCAGCCTACCAGTCGCATGTGGACGCAAGAGCTATTGAAGATATAATGAAGGAGGTAGAAGATCTCCAAGCTCATATTGCAAAGGAAAAGGACACTATAGCTGAGTTGGAACGGAAGCTGGACGTCGACCTGAAAGAGATGACAATGGCCATGACACCTGAACAACGAACTGCTTGGGAAGAAAAACATCCAGAAATAGTTCAACACTGGGAGGAGATCAAAGCGCATCATCACCATCACCCAGAAGAAGAAGAACATGAGCCTGAGCACCATTAAGTCTAGTAATTAAAAGTCTGATTTTGTTTGTAAAACGTTTTGTATAAAGAATTTTAATATTTCTTAAATCATTAAAAACATAACTCAATTGAAAATCATCGTTTCACTTGTCCTTTTGATGTGTGTTCCAATGATCAAGTCATATCAAAGCTGTTAGGAATTGATATTCAATCAGATCTATTTCCAAACAAGTGTAGAAAAACGTGCTTCGGTGATTAAACTGCAAAGTTCGTAATAACTATGAAGAGATCTTCCACGTGTGGCATCAGCTACAGATATTGTTTTCCACAAAAGTAATCTCCGCTTGGAAAATCCTTGAAAAAACAAAGCTATCTCCTGCTATGATGAAAGCAGCCTTGACGCGCATATTAACAAGTAAAAGACTTTCTACCAGTTCCCAATTTCCCAGTCAACCCGACACGTGCGGAAATTCACTTTCACCAAAATTAAATATCACAAAGAAAAAAAATCAAAGAAGGAATGAAAGGATTTTATCTGTACATTTTTTGTAAGGGAATGATCATATAGCGCATCCGTCACATTTTGTCCTTGTGCACCAATGTCGTATGGAAACTTTCTGACACCAAAGTTTTATACCCGTGTACAAACAAGCACCATACCAACCAACCTTTATACCAAGCTTTATAATATCTATGAGTATAGATGATAGAATAAATCAATGCATGCATAATATACGTCTTTTCAAATTTTCCAACTGATTTGCCCGCAGCCTTCGACATTTAGCATGCATTGATTTTTAGTATCATCCAAAATAGCCCTTTTTGCTGAATAAATGAGGTTGTGTGGTGCCAAGATAAAATCAATACGAAATCTTGAACAATCCCTGAAGTACTGTTGTCTAGACTATAAAATTTTAGTTACCTGTATTTGTATTGGATTGGAGCATTGGTTGGTAAGGTTTAGGCCTTCATTCAACATCAGAATCTGCTCCTTTTTTCATACAATGGATAATGACAGGATCCACCACATCAATTTAGCTTCATTAGATCATGAAGCATCCAACCGCTACTTAAGATAATCTCATGTTCTGATCGTTTAAAACTTTCTCTCTTGTCTTTCACCACGCTATAAATATCATTTTGATCGTTCTGCACACAAGTATAATCTCATAAACAAGGCTTCACCTCTTTATCTCCTTCTCTTGGAAACCACTTGATGCTCTCCACTGTGCTTTCTCTCAAATCCTATCTCTTATTTTTTTATTTCCCTGCAAATCGCCCACTCTCGTCCAGTGCTTTTCTCCGAAATAGATGATGATGCTGAGGGAGTATTACGAGTTTTAGTGTTGATGCAGCCTCCCTTCCACACTTTCAACACTATCCAAGTGATGTCCCAAAAGCACACCAGTATTTGGTAGTTTAATGCATTGCTGGGACATAAAAAATATTCAAGGATGTAATTGTCTATGTACGCCAATGATGATGGAAGGGTGGTATACTGTTGTTATGCGGGTTCTCGTAGATTTCATCGCTGGAATACCCTGTAGTCCCTGGAGAAATGTTACAATATCAGAAGATGATGCTGGACCACAGCAAGTGTGGAATTCTAATTTTCATGTTGTACAGCATCAAACGCGTAGAGAATCTACATCTCACTTGTTTCCTCACTGGCTTTTCCTTACATTTTCTTTGGATCAGTGGCAAGTGGAGAGACACAAAAGACGGAAGAACCACATACAAATAACCTCTGCGCGACTGATGATCTTGCTCTTGATTTGAAACAAATATCTAAACATATTACGAAATGCTCACCAACTTCCGACAAGCAAAGTTTGAGATAAGACGCTTAATCCATTAAATAATTGCAAACAGTCCAAAGAGAAAGTTTTTTGTAGGGAAAAGTATAAACTAATTAGTATTAAAATGGGAAACAAATGTTCCAGAGGCTTTAAATCTTCGAGGAAGAAGAAAAGAGAAATTCCGGTAGAGAAAGTGATTGAAGATTGGGAAAGGTTTGCTCTTGTCAGCTCTGAGTTACTTCCGGTCGAGGTAAGCAAGCGCTTAAAATATCCTTAATCTGAATGTCGCTTCAGGCGGATAATCGACTTTTCTTGGCTATTGACAGGTTTGGGAAAACATCCTCAAGCATCTGAAGGAAAACGGAAAGGATTTGCTAAAGTGTCGTCAAGTGTGTAAATTGTGGAAGGAATTGGCAGATGAAATGCTCGAGAAACAGCCTCTATGGACTCCCCTCTTTCCTTCAACAATTCCTCTAATATTTGTGGGCGGATTCGGGGAGACCGTTGTGCGACGAGTTCGCGGAACGAAACTCAATTCAACCCAAGCCCTCCGTGAATTTCTTCTGGATATGTGTGAGCAATCCACAAATCCATTCCCGAACCGGACTGTCTTGCTCTTTTCAAACCCCGATTTATGCGTACCCACGAAACGGCCTCGTCGTAGATTCTACCGCTGGCTTCCAACACTACTGCAGCAGTACGGCCGCCACATTTGGTCACTTGAGTATGGCGTTCGGGACGACACCCCTGAGAGTGTGACTCTGCTCAGAAACTTTTTCGAACTGACTTGTCTGAAGAGCTTAACTATTTACGCGAGGGACTGGAACAAAAAACGGATTCGGAATGGGCTCCTCAACGTACAACCTGATATTACCGATAGGCAACAGGAAGGAGATGTCTTTTTAGGTCAGGTCACTGATCTCAAGATACTTGGCTGTAATGGAATCCTTTTACTCAATTTTATACATAAATGTTCGCGGCAACTGGGAGCGCAGATTCGGAGCTTGTACTTTTGCTTTTTGGATGACGCCAGTACGATCACATCAAGTGGGACAGCAAGCACAATGGGTGCTGACGATGGCTTCAGAGCGTCTGAAATCGACCAGTATACAAACCACATGCTAACCTACTCCTTGCCATCAATGACCCCGAATTTAACAAATCTTAAAGTGTACGAAGTCACAGAGGAAGCTGTCGATAGAATGTTTCCGAGATCGGGTTTGCGTCTGTCGTCGCTACGGAAATTGTCGGTGAAGCTACAACGTCCTTTTGTCCGGCCATTGAACAGACTTGTAAAAGCTATTGACGAACATTGCGCGGACTCTTTGGAAACATTGCATTTGGAAATTAGTCGATGGCCTTTGTTTGACGCTAATGATAATGGGGAAACCGAGAGGGACCAAGTGCTGAATATTAACTCGAAAGCCAAGTTGACTAAATTGTTTGATCTGACAATTTCATACGCGTTGTTTCTTCACGAGCCTGAGTTTATGTTCAAGTTTGCAGAAAAATGTACTAGCCTCAAGGTAATTACTTTTGTTTCAGTTAACATTCACAGTGGAAGTTTTCCAGACTTTGAAGGGTTACTGTAAGCCACTTTGGGGGCGACTTCCATCCACTTTGGAGAAATTAATGGTGAGATACTGGATTTGCTCTGATTACTTTTCAAATAGCTCTTCGAAAAAGAGCTCTAAGCAGAAACCTGCCACACCAAATCCTATTTCACGAACGCAAGTTTGCAAACGGCCAAAAATTGTCATTCCAAGAAAGGTAGGGGGTAATTAAACACCCAAACGATAAGGCTAACAATTTGTATTTAGTTCAGCGGAACGGGTTTTGATCTCTTGATGTGTCAAAGGAGCTAATAAGCTCTCAATGCGAATCTCAAACAAAGTATTTATAAAGTAATGACTTAAAATGTAGCGGTGATTGAAGTGTGACACAAAGGCGAAAGATGTATGAAGATTGGGCTATTTATGTATTGCAAATTTGTATGAACTACCTATACCAAGTATTAGAAAACCAGAGCATAGTATTAGGTAAACTATTTAGGTGTCAGTTTTTGAGGCTACTTTGAAGTTTATTGTGTAAACGAGGATACCTGGAAAACAGTACCTCCGACCTTCGTAGAAGTCAAAGTTGTTTATTATTTGAAAAGCTTGAGGTACCGGTTTCACTAAAATTAATCAGAAGTATATAATAGTGTAGACGATGAATCAAAGGTTCGTTATATAAACTGCCGAATTATGATGTTTGGTGTTTCTTTAATGATCTTTCATTAATTTCTGATTCTTGATTACATGTTTATACAGAGAGGTCATAAAACTTTGTAAAATCCCTAATATTACATACATAATACTTTAATGGTTTACGACTATTTTAACAAGAAACAATCAAATTAAACTTATTAACGCTTAACGATAAAGTAACAATACAATTGGGTGCAATATTTCAAACATATTTTTTAACGCGATTGGAAATCCGAAACTATATACAAAAACAATTGTTACTCTTTTATAAACTTTCTTTTTCTCGAAATCTGTATCATCGGGATGTATTATACAAAAATACAAACTTTTTTTTGCAGTTTGTGTAGCTTACGATTTATATTGTCAGCAAGGTAAAAGTCGCTGCCTACCGTTTTTATCGACCAGCTTTTTTATCATTGTTGTGCAATGAGCTCCAAATGCCGGTTTTATTGATTTCTTCTGTAATATTTAAAGATGCTTTTCTATCCAGTGGTGTCCCATTCAGCATGATTTTGAGGTTCTGTTTAATACATGTTTGGTTATAATTTTATGTGATTTTGCATAATAAAACGAGAAACAAAAACTCACGTTGTCAGCAGCTCCTTTTCCATTTTTCTCCATGTCGTTGACGGGTGCATACGATCCTTTATTGTCATTTCTCATTTTGCTAAATGGTTGCGTAGTTTTCGGCAGAATATCATCCAAAATTTTCAGCTCTCGCTTAGTGAATACAAAGTCTAAAAGTTTTCTCACAAGGATCATAATAACCAACTGGAAAACAAACAAAACCAGCCATAAGCAAACATGCTGACTTTAAATTTTCCCATGCAAATTAATTTATGTCTTACCATCATGGGAAATAGAATGGAAATCTTCTTATAAGACTTCACCACCCAGAGCATAATGAGACATGTCAATTGAATAATAGTATACAAATGAACACGGCCCAGTGGGACTTTCCTCAAAAACATGTAGTCTGGTTGATGTTTTGTCGGCATGAACATGATCAGAATCCTGTCAAAAAGTTGCATTCCTTTCAAGCTCGAGAAACCCATGTACAAAAAGACTCCGTACAAAACAGGCATCGGGATATTTTTCAGTAGTGGAGTCATGAAGACGGACAAGCCAATGGTTACAAAGATCGCAATGTGTGTCACTCTCTGTTCGCGGATTCCCAAAAACTGTGGCTTCTCCCCGGGGGCTGCCGTTTCCGACTCCATTTTCAACGAGTTGACATGATTCATTGACAAGACGGTGGCTGCAACAAACCATGGTATTCCTATGAACGAACAGCCGCAAATGAGAACTGCGAGAATGAGCAAGTCCAAATGGTAGCCGCATCCTTTCTTCAGTTTGTGTTCTTTCCTGTTCATAATGACAGCAGTGATTTGTTGGTCCATGAAGATTAGAATTGTGGCAAGTAAAGCTGGTAAAATAGCGGCTGCATAGGTCCACGTGGGATTTGTTCCCATTGGGTTGATCAACCATCCCCTGGTGGGAAGTGTTGGCTGAAACTTCTCAGGAACGTTTAATTTGGGCGTGCGAAGCTCCATGTACATGTCAAACAAGGTCATGGAAATGATAGCAATGATTACTGCAAAGTCGGAGACAACCATACGGATTCGGGTTGGGAAAAATGTCGAGTTTTTGAATTCTTTTAAAAGTAAGGAAACTAGGAAGGTGCCCACGAAGAGGACAACAGACATTAGGAAAACGTCGGGTATGTAACCGCAGCCGTCACCGACAAGATGACCATAGTAAGGAGCTTTTTCGCACTCATGGAATTTAACGTAGTTCCAGGTGACATTGTCTTGCTCGTATTCAAAAGTGTTGTTTGGAAGGCACTCGCATGCATAACCTTGGGAGTGGTCACCATACTTGTTGACAGGGAAATGATGACCAATTTCACCAACATTCTTCACAGCTTCCACCATGAATATGAGGGCGATAAGTGTCGCAAAGTTTTCTTCTGTAAATCGCGTGATGAAGCAGACATAGGCGGATGCATCAAATGCGACAAGAAGAATAAGGATTACAGTTACCCATATTCCAACCCAGAGTCGAAATTGAAGATAGTCGAGGGAATAAGTCTCACAGAATTGTACTAGAATACTTTCAAATACAAGGACTGGTCCTGTCGATCCTAAAATTGTGAGGGGCTGTCCTGAGAAAAATCCGTAGCCAATGCCGCATACAAACCCGGAAACGAGGGATTCGATTGCGGCCATGTTGTTGTTTGTAGCTTTCCCAAGAAGTCCCCCAAAGGTAATGATAGGAGTTAAGCAGGCAAAGTAGAGGAAAAGCCAGCTAGCAATGCATTGACTGGATATGGAGTCTTTGAAGTCGCTCCAATACCACGGCACCTTTCGCTTTAAGTCGTTAATTAAATCCACCAAAAAGTTTACCTGTTCTGACCAGACCCATTTCCTCTCGAAGCTTGGCTTCCTCTTCTTCCTCAGCTTCAGAGTCGTCAGATTGGTCGTCATGGTGGCCATCCGATTCTGGTTTCTTCTTTGGTGGAACATGATCTGGTGGTTCGATTCGAATGTTGGGATCCCAGGTTCCTGGGGGTAGGACCGTAGTAGCTTCAAGGAAGTCATCAAGGCCTTCTAGTAAATGTTGTCTTGTAGTTGCCTTGTAGGCAACATCATGAAAAATGTCATCTGAAAATAGCGTAGCCACCGCCCTTCCCACCTCATGGTATTTCCCAACTTTCCCCTTCGGACCAAGTAATATGAAGAGAAATCGAGTTGGAAGCGGAAACTTCCGTCAATTCTCCAAGGGGTACAGCATCTTGAAGTCTGATAAATGCACTAATGGGTTTTTTCAAACATTCCAGTTCCCCGACAAGGATATTTGATGCTTCTGATCCTTTCGGAATCTTTCTCATGAAATGTTTGTTTCCTTTATGATCGACAGCATCCGTAGATTCTCCTGTTGACAATGCCGCAGTACTTTTGCTAACTTACACTTCTCCCGATTTCAGCCAACGACCGAATAACAGGCAATCTGGAAACACTTGTAGCTGGCTGCAAGCTTTGTTGGTTGTACAAATGTGTATGCCTCCGGAGCAAAGCTACTTTTACATCTTCTTTCTGTTCAACAGCTAAAAAGCCTTCTTCAATTAGATTATCTACAAAATGATCAGCAATTTCTCCCATCGACTGAGCTGGACAGTTAAGCAGAACAAGACTGTTGTCCAGGTAGTTCCTCAGCTCAAGGACAGCGTGAAGGGATATGGTGGCAACGTGCGGCTTGCTCCATCGATTTCCACCTTGTTCCACAGACTCCTCGTATTTTATCCAGCGGGCCCGTTGCTTCCACTCCAGCCCATGCTCTTCCTCAGTAAGTTGGAGAAGTTCAGAGAACAGCGGATGTGACTGTGAAGGTCGTAAGCTTCCGGGAGGAGACTCGTCCTCTCCTACCATAAAACTACCTTCTATATTTAAACAAGAAAAATCACAAGTTAGTAAAAAAATCAAGATTTTCACAGGAAATTTACATCGGAAGTATAAAATTCACTTACTTTTAGCACTCATATTTACCTATGACTGTATTCAGTCTACTAATTATCAGTACTTAGAGCTCCCGTTGTTTTCAAACTGAAAAGGCGATGCTACCTCGGCATCATCATGTCACGGAATGAAGATGATTTCGGTTCCACAGTCGACTCACGTTCTTCTCTGTCGTCATTCTTTAAGTATTCATACAAGCACGCTACCAGCAGTCGTGTTTCATTTTGTTTTCCAATATTTGCATACAAAAAAATCTGATCCGTTTACCTGTTCATGTACGATTTCATATGTATCATGCATGTAACATGTAAAGTGCTGCACCTAAATATCATGATTTATATTCTGAAAATTCAAAAATAGGATTTTTGAACGAGTTAGATTGTTCGATTTATAGCCCGTTTTAATTTCTTTGTAAAAGTGGCCACGCCAGGGATGGATGACGACAGAGTGATGGGAGGGCAAACAATTGTAATCTTTATTTTGCAGTAATACAGGATGAAAAGCTTATGAACATTTTTATGATTACTTTAAGCCGGTTTGCTCATCCTCATAAAACTTGGCCATGAAAGGTTCTTCCTCAACATTCTCATTGTCTATGAGTACTAGTTGTGTCTACGACGAAACCCGTGTCTGTTGTAAGCACTTCGGTTTACCGCAGGATTTATACTTGGTAATCTCACAGATTACCTAATTACGAAGTAATTATTGGAAAATGACTATTATCCTGAATTCTGGTTAGATTGCTCTGTAGTGTGCCGCATGCTAATTGCATTGAATCATCAATTCAATGTAACATTTTGTCCGTAGACACTTTACAAAACTTTCAACTTTGGAGTTCTCTGGTCTGTCAGTTTGAACAACAAAAAAATGACAACTGTCATTCTGGACACTTTATCTGAATAAGTAGAATCAATCAAGCCATTGACACCACCATTATATAGGAATTTTCAGCTTTTCATGAATAAATCAAGAAGAAAAAGAATGCAATGTGAATGACAATCGCCTCTTTTAAGTCATGTCCAGACAGCAAAATGGGGTTGGATATCTGTAAGCTGAATGAAACCAATTCACGCAAATTATAATATAAAAAACTGGGGTCCTGCGCAACTTGATTCTATGACGTGTTTTTCTCTTCAGTGAACTTAATCTATTGTTTCTATTTTTTTTGTTTATTCCGATGGCACCTTCGTCTAGTTTATAACTGATCTTGGGTAATTTTCCTGTGTCACATTAATTCATACCATAACTTATACATTAAAGGAAAATGACCATAATGAATAATATTTCTTTTCAGATCGCTCTTAAACATGTAATTGTGCTTCGCTCCAAATGGACTGCAGAATTGTGCACTTGCACAATCTCAAGTCGATCCGCTTCAGTGATTTTTTATGATTGATTTGGGGGTATCAGCCTACATGACAGGAGATGAACACCTAAATCAATAAAATCATGATAAACTCTCTTTTTATTCAAATAGTATAAAACTTTTAGCATTAATGTACGCTAGTATGCAAAAAGCGTTTATGTGTTTTCAGCATCAATCAAAGCAGGAATTGTTTTGTATTGTAATATGATTGAGATTTTATCTGGTGTCACCTCTTCCAGATTGTCTTGTCTTGCTTTATGTTATTGATCACCCGCACTACATCTCGAAATCACGCACAATCCATATCTCCCCTAAAGTAATCGTATAGCAAGGTCAAAACTCATAAACACTCCTGATAAAAGGTGACGAGTGGTAGTAGTGACCGATGAAATTGAAGTGAAGTTGATGAATAAGGAAAAGTACAACGTTTGACACCCTCTTTTCTTGACAAAATACATTGTACTTCATGTATGTCATTTGGCATTTAATTCTTTTTAATATTCATTTTTTTATAAAAAAGTAAAAATCATACACTTTTATTCAGCTTATTGCCAGAAACTGTGTATCCACCTACTGGAAGATGGCAGATGACATTTTATGCTGCTAAGCTTGTGTGCTGACGCTTTTACGTTCATGTCATATAAGGAAACAGCTCGCATATAACGATACAAAGATTATGTGATGTAATTCCAAAATAGTAGATGTAAATGTAACAATACAGTTGAATACACGGGGTGACTTGAAACTATCTATCGGCAAAGCTTCAAATTAATTCAAACAAGGCAAAGTAAGAATAAGAATATTGGAGACAGGATTAAAGTTTTGTTGCAATAATTATAGGCAATTTGAAACAAGTTGGAAAATACGTTTTCTATTTACTTTAGATATGAGATTGGCCCACAGAGTTTCATATAAGTAAGTTACGTTAACGCATGAAAAATATGACATGAATTAACATAAACCTTTTCCTGTTTGAAGATCAATGGTTCCGATGAAACCCGAGCCAGAGTGATACAAGCTCTCGAAAAAGCTGAGTAAACGTTATAAAAAATGATCAGCATTTTTATTGACATTCGAGAGCCATTCATTTTTCGTTATCATCAGAGACGATCGTTATGCAGCTTATCTTTTTTTATTGATTGTTCATACATCCAGGAACGGGTGGAAGTGACATGTGTTGTATTTTTAGCAATGGCGCGTTTCTGTTTGGGGATTTTTCGTTGTCACTTCTAGATATAAAAGGTATTAAGTGGTGAATGAAGTACTGACATTTCCTATTTCATATGGAAATCACTGTTTTTAGTTCGAAAACTGAGGTCAATCAAGCAGAAACGTAACAATAACTTTGATAGCATTTTAATTCACGCGTGCTTGGATTGTCATTTATCGCAACCGAAACTTTCTTTCATGTAAAGTACCAAATGGCTTCCACAACAATAAGAACATTTGTCGATTTAAAAATAATTGCGTTGAATCCTCATAGAACGACTGACATTCCTTGTCGCTCAACTTTTGATAAAATTTCCATATGTGGGTAATCCTGAATTGCACTAGATAATCTTGTCATCTGAACCTGCCTACTATAGCTAAAAATAGATGTTCAATATGAACTTAGCTTCAGAGTTACTGATATCTGCTAACATATTTTATCTCAATTCAAACTTTCAATTCAGGCTTAATAAAATGTCTCACTCAAACTGCAACACTAATCCGAATTTGGGTTTAATCTGCTTCGTCGTATTAGCCCGATTAATTATCTCTTATATGAGTGCAACTGAATTGTTTAACAATCATTTTGATGACTAAACACCGATAAAATTGCTACTGGAGGATTCTGTATATAATGAGCTTTTTCGACCACTGCTTTCCAAGAGTCATGGAATATTTACGTTATCAAAACGCACGTTTAGCACAGCT
>JAAXOA010003090.1:0-12063 GCA_036561885.1 Salina celebensis
TCTGATTATATATCCTGAGCATAAAACTGACTCTGCCTTACTTCAACTTGTAGTGAACGACCGGTCTGATTGTAATTGTGCAACCAGGAAAGGTGTTGTACCTATTCTGTCTAAACACGTACATATGAACTTGCCCTGCGTTTCAATCAGGCACATATCGGATTTTTTATATGATATCATATTCTGTATAATATACTACTAAATATGTTTTAGAGTTGGTTTTCAAGAGGTTTGTGTCAACCCGTCCCAGGATGCTGTTATGTTTATGCTGATGATGCTCTTTATATTTTCCAAATAAGGAGATGGTGAAGTAACAATAAGTTTTTTCTCTGGATAGGACCACAATTGAAAGTTGTGCTTGACAAAAGGGAAATGAGTTTTTTCCATGGAGTGAGGGTGGGTTGTTGTGATGATGGTTGTTAGCGGTTGTGGCCGGAGGCTTTTTTTCTCCCTTTTTTCTCTCTTCTATCCAGCATGAGAATACATTTATGATATGTATGTATCTTCAAAATTACTACACACGTATAAAAATTTGAGTAGGATCCTCTATCCTAAACATATATTCATATTGTGCGTTCAACTAGACGCTTTACCCGCAACAAAGGTTAGAACAGGTAAGAGAGTGGCAATGGGAAATCTGTATTTGCAATGCTAAAGGGAATAGTGAAGACACAAGGTATTTGATGATAACAATTTCGGCCGAGGCCGAAGTGAGAGGGAAAGAGATCAGGATTCAAGAATAAAAACAGCAACAGTAGAGTAGGAAACATCGTCGTATCATCAAAAACAACTACATAAATTTAAACCTATCCTTACCTCTTTATAGGTTATCCTTGCTCTTGTTACGCTAGTTTTATGCATTATCCTGCTACTATAACACCATCGCCACTTCCATATTGCGTATGGGGTTGTGGTTTTATTATAAGTGATGCTGAAAGAACAAGAGAGAAAAAGGCGACGGACCGGTTTATCCCAGTCTGCTCGTAATATCTATTTGGAAAAGGACTGCATGGAGAATCAAGGAACACCTGTTGTCTCTTATTCTATTTCTTGTCTTGAGAATAAACCTTGTGAGATAGAACGTGGTGAGTAATCGTTGATTTGATCTTAGGTGGTAACAAAACCCATAGTAATATATTTTTTTCATAAAGAGCATGCATTTCTATTCAAATAATCGTGTAAAAATCGTAGCACGTTGAGCAGTTTGTCAATAAATCCCCTATTTGACCCTGAATGGTAAAACTACGACAACTAATTTTTCTGCTTGACATAATGCAGAAACACAACTGCAACTCGTCTAGGATGAAATGATGAGTTGAGATTTTGTGTATGAATATTCATAGGGCAACACATTGAATACCTGTCTTGGATGAACCACCTTGTGCGCATACGGATTTTCCATGTATGATATGCGAACAGAAACCATTTTCTTGCTGATTGGGTTAGATTACAGTAGTGCAGAATACTAGTTTCTTCTCAGATTTTGCTATGATTCATCACGACCGTACATTTGGTTCATTACGCTGTGAAGAGCTGAGCAAAGCCATTTTGAAACATTATGTAATTTGTGCGGTTTCTTGAAAGAGGGTGTTTTATAGCTACAGCCAGTCTAAAAGATGACAATGTCTTTCTTTGTCTGTACCAGCAAAGATTAAGTTCGATTAAACTTTTTTGGCTGACTTGTGACTTTATGACACTTCATCGTTTCTCGAGAAAAAAAAAGTTAAGTAAGCACCTCATATAAACGAGCGAGTTAACAAAGATGAAAAGACACATACATGAGCTGATCTTATATTCAGGCAAATGTAGTTTGCAATTCAAGTAATGAATATAGTCGCTTTGCAAGGTGAGTTAAATCTTACCACGCCAAAAAGGGTTTCTCACTGATTCCCTCACTTGAATTTGAATCTGCCAGGTAACATGTTATTGTCTGTATGCTAATATATTTAAACGATGTGTTCTGGTACTTTTTTTTTGTTGGATGTTTTTTTCCTCCCTGTTTTACTAGCGTTAAGTTGGTTGAACAAAGCTGTACATAAAACCAACTAAACGGACAAGTCTAAGGACGTGATTATTTCGGAGAGAAAAGTGTTTCAAATTACACTATTGAGAGTTAATCCTGTAGGATATTTTTTTCTGTTTTTGTACTATAACTACAATATATTGTGAAGGAAGGGACTATTATGGAGTATAAAACAGAGACTTCGAGAAAACGACAAGAAAAAATAGTTGTACAGAAAAGAGAATACTGCTTCTGATGCAGGTTGACATTAAGCTTTTCCGTACTCTAATCGTCATGGCTTTAGTCATCGTAGTGTTCATGATCAAATAAAACCTGTAATCTGCCTCCACACAGGTTTGTACTCATACTAGTAAATGATGGTATGTTCACTTGTTATTCTTCTGTTCGGGCTCGGACAGCAACCAGTCGGTCCTCTTTGCTAATTCTTGTTTTCCACGAACAACCGAACAATCTGCTCAGTTGTTATTGTTCGTTTTATCTTTCTCGCATATGAAAACCCCTATGTCTCCCTGGCTGAAAAAAAAAGTTTCTCTTTCCTAACGTCGAAATCAGAAGCGACTTTTCTACAGCATGTACCCATGTGCACAAACGCTGTTGACGCTTTTACTTGCTTGTTTATTATTTTTTACTAAGACAGCAACAAGACGAAGACGATGACCAAGAGGGAAACAAGTAGTAGTGATAGCTGTTTTGGTCATGCCTTGTTGTTGGTGTTGCAGTGCGAGAAGTTAATGTATTAAAGTTAACTTAGCGTACCGTCATCATCATCATTCTAATCTTCTTCAGTGCCGCTTTTTTTCTCTGCTGAAGTGGCACAAGAGTCCACCACCACAAAGTGCTGGTGCTGATGCACTTTATCTGTAGGTACTAGACCACACTTTCCATCCATCCGTAAGAAGTTTTCTGTTAGCTGTCTAGCTAAACGTTGTTTTCTGTAGGAAAGGTATACTATTACCATACTGGTTTAGTGTCTTAAAAGCTGTACTAGGCGAACCAAGTGGAGAAGAAGTGGCTGGTCTTAAGAAGTTATATACATAAGGTAAGCTCGTGATTTGAAAGGTATATGGGAGTAAAAAGAAGTAGTCGTGGTAATGGTGTTGCTCGAGGAGATTTCGGTTGCATCATGATGATCATCATCATCTCGTAGCTAGTTGGTTTGCTCATGCAAGAGCAGAATATAGGAAGAAAACGCAATTCTTTTAACTCAGTCATGAACGTGTTTGTGGCAGATCAGAATGACTGTCTCTGATTTCGTTGTTCCTTAAACTCTGGTGAGGCTGCCTTCTCCTGGTCTGTCCTTTTTTTTCGACAGGCAGCAGCTAGGCAATAAGGGAGGAAAATAGAATTTTGTTGACGTTTCCCAGGAGAGTTGAGTGAGTGAGTTAGGAAGTAAGCAAGTGGAAAGCGGACTTCTTGTTTTGTCTCTTTCCCTCTTATTGCACTGCTTGCCGTATGCAAGACAAGAATCGTGAGCGTACACACTACTACGGACAACGATTATACTGCCAACTGAACGACGAAAGGGAGTGATGTGGGCATGAATTGCTGGTTCATGTCATATTAGCAGTGAGCTTCATTATTATTATTACTGTATGTCTTCCCGTGAAGTTGTTTTTTTTGTTACATCGGTTCTGCTATTATTATCATTGTTATTTCTCTCTCACCTATTGTTGCCTGTGATGTGATGATAATCATTTCCAGTTGAGTGTAAAGAAAAGAAGGACATGTCTCTTCGCGTCATTACGGCAAACTGCACAAAGAAATTACCATTGACCTGTGTAGCTTACCTGATCCGTCACTTTTCTAGACGGACGTTGGATTTCTTTTATTCCATGCTAGCAAGTGCTCAATCCAAACGTGAAATAAACTTAGAGGGACAATTTGTTTTGAATCATGGAGTTGTCTTGTCACTCGTTTGAACACAGTTGTCCATGGTCCATGTGCTTCCAGTTTGTCAATCATTAGTGCCAGTTGCAAAATTGGATATTAGGTTCGGCTAGTGATGTGAATAATAATGAATTCTTGTTATCATATCCGGTTTTGACAGTTGTAAGAACAAAGACAATCGTGCAAGCTCTGGCCAATAAAGATTTTAATTGTTTTGCAAATTTTGGTTCGGATGGTTTTCGAGTGTTTAGTGAACTCAAATGGCAGGATCATGAATCATGAAAATCGCACAATATTTAGCTGATTTTCAACAGCAAAATAAGAAGAAAGCCTGACTGTCACTATGGATAATCAAAGTGTATGTTCATATGTTTCAGCGTCATACAAAACTCAATTGCTTCGAACTCTACACATATGGGTAGTGTTTTAGCTGAAGATTTCTTAATCATATGACAAGTTGTCTTTTGAGAATACTACGAAAATCCTTTCGTTTCCACAAATTGTAACATTGACTTTGCAAGAAGACACGTGGTTCTTTTTTTTACTGTGAAGTTGGTGAAAGTTAAGATACAAAAGAGAGGAAGTTTCCGGTTGGATGCATACTAAAGTTTGTTAGTCATTGCCATGAAGCTTTAATTTTATACCAGTGTGAAACTTGTTGTTGATTTATATCTCGATCGCAAACTTTCAGCGCGTACATCAAGTGTGACAAGGCTGGCCACATAACAGTGGCTGCAATTCAGTTTTTAACAAGTCGAAAAGGTAAGCCTGGATACGGCATTTGTATACACATTGTGATATTCTCTTGAATATGGTTTGGGTTTTGCGATCTGCAAATCCAAAACTTGGATTGTTCCCTTTAATAAAAATGTGTTATATTAAAATCTAGCCATTAGGGATGCCACGAGCCCGTACTCGTAGCTCGGCCGAGCACGGCTGGTTTTGCGATCTAAGATTATAAATATGATGTGTTTGACAGATAAAGTGTCTTGATTCAGGCAAAACTGCATACTCAGTTTTCAGATCAAAGAGTCGCAAGGAAAATGATTAAATGTCCTACACTCAAAATTTTTCCTTTGAGAACTGTTTCAAATTTTTTCTACCCAACAGTTTTTATAACTTTGGGAATGCAAAATATAAGATTTCTTCCTCTTGTAGAAAGCGGATGACGTTATTGAAACATTATCAATTTCCCCTTTCCGTTCGGATTTTGCTTGTAGTTACATATGCGCGTATTTAGTTTGCTTTATACATCAAATTAGTAGATATCCCTTCGGTTGGAAAGCTACAACAGAATATATCGCTCATTGGAAAGCTCCTCTCTGCAGACTGATTCATCGAATGTTTTCATTTGTCTCATCTCCTCTCCAATTCCATTTTCTAAGTATTGGTTTTTAACCTGTGTGTGTGTGTTTTTACTTCCTGAATGCCTCTGATCCGTTCGGAAAAGAGGGGTTCTCCCGTCTTTCCATCAGTCCCTTCCATTTTAATTACAACATTCTCCTTCTTTTTTCCTCTAACAAAATGAAATCTGTGTTCTTCCATATTTTGCTTCGAAAGTTCTTACGTTTATATTGCATTTATCTGATAAAAACGTCGTTTTTGGAGCAATATGTTAGAATTTTGTACGCACAGATAACAAAGCTAGAACTCAAGTGTAGCTTTGTGTTGGGCTCAGTAACGAATTCATCAGCTCCTTGCTCAAAAGGTGGTGACGACAAAGTACATAATAGTTTGTTAACATTTGCATAAAAAAATGTTGGACGCAACAAAGTAAGAGATCTTGGGAAAACCCTGTGTGATCCTTTTCTGATTTGATTTTGCAGAATTGACTAGGAAGTCGACGTACAAAGGCTATTTGAAAAAACCCTTTTTAACAAAACTGATACACTCATTTTGGATTCAAGTTAAGATCCTCTTGGATCTCGTAGTCACGAAAACAGTACAATTTTATTGATATTTCAATGAACTTGAAGCCCGACTTGCAATACTGAGGCAGCTGAAATTCATGTTTGCTGCAGGGATAATAATCCCCATTTTTCCTGATACGGGTCATATGAATAAATCATTCTGCAACATTATACTTCTCTAGATTGGCCAAAATAATATGCATTTTTTCCTATTTATGTGACAGCATGAAACTTAACGAAATGAACAGCAAGCAGAAAGGCCTCAAGCATGAATTTGCATCATTGCAACCTTTTCACTGGACTCTTCATCTGCTCAGAATGCTTGACAAATTGTTCGCAATGATATCATTTCGTAGCTGGATAGAGCATATATGTAGTTCTTCATATACATATACGAGAAAAAGTCGACACATAAAGAAGGATAAATTGCATTTAATGGTTGTCACAAGCATTTTACAATATTTGAGCACTCACAAAAAAAAACAGAGTTAAGCTCTATTCGGAAGGTATACAAGGACTAGACAACTTTTACGATACCAGCTTTATCACAGTAAACACATTACTAAAGTAATATATATTCACAATAATGAAATTTAACGAAATGAACAGCAAACAGAAAGGCCTTAAGCATGAATTTGCATCATTGCAACCTTTTCACTGGACTCTTCATCTGCTCAGAATGCTTGACAAATTGTTCGCAATGATATCATTTCGTAGCTGGATAGAGCATACATGTATTTCTTCATATATACGAGAGAAGTCTACACATAAAGAAGGATAAATTGCATTTAATGGTTGTCACAAGCATTTTACAATATTTGAGCACTCACAAAAAAAAAACAAAGTTAAGCTCTATTCGGAAGGTATACAAGGACTAGACAACTTTTACGATACCAGCTTTATCACAGTAAACACATTACTAAAGTAATATATATTCACAATATTTTATGTGATAAATTTTCATGCAAGTGTACAATTTTCATGGTCCATTAGCTGAGTTCTCAACGGTTAAGCTGAGAGTGCTCCACCAAGAGCTGCTTTGGATATTTTGAATAGCTGGGGGAAGCCCTTCTGAAGTTTGTGGCAACAGGGTTGTAAACAATTGTGTGTATACCAACACGTTCAAGCAATATAGTCGAAATGATGCTAGCAAAATGTAATCATATGAAAAACCAGGAAAGAGGGATTTCTACACGGTGAACCTTTAGCGTTCTTTCTTATAATGTGTACAGCACAACAATTATTATCACAATTGTGTTTTGCTCGATCACTCTCGTCTTTCTCTAAATTGCTAGAGCTATCCTGAGCTAATGGTGGTGCAGGAGGATCTCCAGCTTAGAATACGCATTATGGATGAGCTTCTATTGTTGTCATCAGACTTCTTTCTTCTTCATCTTTCAGACTCTCGTATGCAATCTGGTGCTGTTTTCCGTATGAGATTTTCAGAGCCACAACTTCCCCACTCTTTCCTGTTTCATGCTTAATGAAGCAATTTGTTAAGTTTCAGAAAATAGTATTCTTGTTATACAAAATCTGTAGTTGATGATTGTCAGAGCGACATAATGTGTAGCGTTTAATTACCGTCTAGTCGCAAACTTTAGCGGGAGATTTTTTTATCCGCCGTTATTACGAACAATGGTTACATGCATATTTTAAAGGGTTTGAATTGACCTCTAATTTTATTTTTAAGAGATGATCTGTTTCAAAAAACAAAACGAGTTGCGGTGTATCCCAAGACAGGATTATAACTTTATGATTGTAATTTATCGATGTATTACATCGGAAAGGTATAGATAAATGCATTACCTACGTTTTTTATTCAATGGGATACAAGTCATATTGTTGGCGGCTTGTGTAGCATCTATTCCTGATTTTTACAACCAGATGGTCAACCTTTCACTACGACAGAATAAATGATTCAGCTATTGGCCCAGTCTACGTTCATACTACTGAAATCTCTTTTTTATATATTTTTTTCTATGCTTCAAATCTGTTCCTTTTTTATTCAATTTAAAAAATAATATAGCTTAGCTGACGTATCTTGAAAAAAAAAGAAAGATCTATTGAATATTCTCCGATTTCTGGAAGCATACAGACGAATTTGATTAAATATACGGTTGTACACTCAACTGTACACAATCGCTTTTTGGTTGTATTCATCTAAGCATCAAAAAAGTAAAGAAAGATACAAAAAAAAAGTTACTACGTTCAACTTTAAGGCTTACTCCTTGTCTTACCCCATGGAGCAAAAAATGGTGCAAACAAGTAAGCAGCCTACCTACCTGTCTTCCTTCTTTCATTTCTATAAAATCCCTTATTGTTGTCCACCAACAACCTGCTTCCCTAGTCTTTCCTTCCTTCCAAGAAAAAAAAATCTTTTTTTGCCTCCTTTTGTTATACTGTGTTTAAGTTAGATATAATACCATAATACGTTCAGGTTTAAAGTATAAAGTCGAGGGTTTAAAATGAAGGTGTGTATAGGTTGTTGAAGAGATTTACCTGGGGTAGGTGAGCTTGTGTAATAAATGTAGAAGAGAGGCATCGTGTTATTATTACTGTTTTACCAATGGTGCATTTCCATCTGAAAACTAAAAGCTTTTGTACTGATGTACTGACACCAGTTGTTTCGTCATAGGGGTTTTCGTACCAACTTCATAGGGATCCTTAAATTAGCTTTTTTTCCTGCTGAACCAGCATTTGTCCTTCACCGTGGCTATTTCGAAATTATATACTGCGCTGAGCTGCACGTGAAACTCAAAAAGATGATGATGACTGGACGAGATTGAGGAAATAGAAGATGCGAGGGTAGGAAGGTAGATTTTTATGCTTCCTCACTCCTATCTTGATGTACTTGACTGGAGAGAATAAGTCATAGTCATGTACGTATTATTTATAATGGTCTTCTGACTCGCGTCCATTTTGAGATTTTCTATACTGTTTGTCGGTTTCGTTTTTTAAATGGAAACATTGCCATGGTCCTTCTTAGATTCTATGATTCTTGAAGGGACAATCGCGTCTTCCGCAGACTGGTTTTATGCGCCCTTATACTTAAGATATTTTTTTAAATATCAATTTCTTTTAGAATGAAACTGCAGAAAGTCAAGCTACACAGAAGTTGATGTATCGCTTATCTAGGTTTCTACTCCAAATGTCTTCGACAACGCTTTTCATTGTCGTTTGTATGCATATGTGGTTGAAATAAATATAAGGATATGTGTTATGACTCGTAAAGTATTATTCAACCAAATTTTGATATGCATTCAGTGGAAACCGATAAAGTAACGATCATTAAGCGCTTGGCGCTTACAACTTCATCTTTGCTGTTACATTTCCTTTACCGAGGACGACACTTGAAATACAGCACATATTACCAGATGCCCACTTCATGATTTAGACACCTTTGTGTTGGCAGAAGGCAATCCAAAGATTTTAAGCTTGGCTAGTGGATAGCAGTTAATTTCATTACTACTTCTTAATGTCTCAAGATACAATTTTTATTAACATGTTTCATGATTTAATGTCGTCAAAATATTCTAGTAATGGTAGCTGGTTCTGTCGTTGAAAATGCAAAATTTTCTTTTAGCTCACCTGTTGCTTGTGACATTTAGCATATTATTCATAATATTAAACTTTTTTTTTTCATTGGTAATCCAGTTTCAAAAATTACGTTTAATCTGAAACTCCTACGAGTGAAATTACCTGCAAAGTGGCATTCGAAAACGACAGTTATGTGCATTTATATTTTCGTTGAACTACGTAAAAGTTCTTAATCTGACTTTTAAAATGAAACCTACGTTTATATACTTGCATTGCATACCATATTACGCTACTTTTGTGCTAAAGCGCGGATAAGGTGTATTGACTATTTCTTAATCAACGAGCATGTACCAGTCACCACTTCAGTGTAACCCGAAGAACCACAACAATATTTTTTAAAGCAAATAATATTAGTCATTTTTAGTGAAAGTTAAACAGTTCTGACACTTAGAATACTTAACAGTCTCAAGTGCTTAAATTTGCAATATATCACTATCTACTTGAACCAACAAGTATTGAGTGACCATTATCAAAAAGTTTTGCCTGAAAACCCAGCAACATCGCCTTAACCCCTATCTTAGTTCATTTTGCATGGTTAAATTATTTGTGAAACTTCTATGGGTATACGTATAGGACACCGTGCAAAATCAAATCACCTACATCAGAGTCATGCCAACGATGGCAGACGCAGAGAATTCTAGTATTAGGAACGGTACATATCGACGACGATAACAAGACGAATTGAGAAATACGTTTTGGTAGCTGAATTAAATTACATTGACTTATGCTTCTGACAGTTGGTTTGATTGACAAATTCGTGTTTTGCGGCGTATATATGTTCTATTCATATTATGACTTAATTTAATCGCAACTAAATCATCATGAGTACAACTTCGTATCGCCACATCGGCAGTCAGTCGCTGTTATGGACCTTTAAATATGATTCGGAGAAAACATAAAGTGTTTTTGTTATTTCACTATGCTTAGGTCATTCAAAAATCGTTAGTTGTTTGCAGGCTGAGAATACTGTTGTTTTGAACTTGAAAAAGATGAATCATACTTTGTTTTGCTTGACGCGTCTCTAGTTACTAAAACTCGAAATACTAACTACGAAATATAGTAATTTACTTGTTTGGTACATGTTTTTTTCTTCTAGGAACTAAGACACGACTTTTAATAATACATTCAAAAGAAATCTTCAAGATGCATAAAACATTGTCTTCCTCGGTGTGTTAGTTGATTGTGGCGTTCTCTTCTCTCCATCTCCGTAGACCTGCAAAAGGAGTCATGAGTCTCATTCTAAAATGAGTGTTAAACGACGGGAGGATGATTTTATCTCAGCAGCAGTAGTTCAAGCCGTGCCGGTGTGCATATGCATCATGTGTCACTGAATTTCGAACCTCTATGGACAGATTGTATGTGAATACGGGGAAATTTAATGCTATGTAATATCAAAAGTGTTTATGATCAACGATTACAACTTTGTTGGTTGTATACAATGTTAATTCTACGTAGTCGTCTGGGTAGAATATTTTATTCTACAAGTTTACTTTATACTTATAACAGCTCGATGTTCAATGCGAGCGAGTTGGCGTTCTATAGTATTATAGTTGGTTATGTAAATCCGTAAGTACTGAAATCTGACGAATTGCGTTATGCAATGAGTGACTTCTGGTGTAGTCATCATCTTCCAGCAAAACATCTTTACCTATAAAAATGAATGTTAGCGGAGGATAGCTTTTCTTTACATGAATGAGCATATAAGAATATAACAAGTTTCATCTACAAGTATTAAAAACTGCGGATTTTATAGAGTGTGTAAAGTGGTAAGCTGAGAATCGTAATACAATCATTACTGACTTCTCATGCTGCTAGTTTGCTTCTGGCTTTGCGACGACTCCCCTTTTACTTAAGATCAAATTTTGATCGTGAGTAGACCTTACCTCGGAATACGTTACATGTATACAATCCGTTTTTCACGTAATAGTATTTTTTTTTCTTACGTTTTTCTCAGGTTTATTGAACACGCGTAATTTTCGTTTAATCGTTTTAAAAAGCCGAGATCCTGGTGATAGATGCAGCATTGTGTCTTATCTCTATATGATTCCTATTTTGCTGACGCTAAAACATGCAGAAAATCACTAACCTAATCCTAAAACTAATTTTATAGGCTCTTGAATAAACGATTAAGTTGGTTGATGAGTTGAATAATGCAATTGCAGATGCTTTTACCAATTTTGCTAGTTTTATGAACTTTGATTTGCAACTTGCATCGTCACTTCCATAATGACAAATAGCTTTAGCAACTGAGGTTACTTGCAGTTTACAAATAGTTAAAACCACTTTAAAACCCCATTAAATGAGGATGCATTAGCGCATTTTGACAATAAGCATCTCGAACGATACTTGCTACATGTGTATTGGTATGTTAATCTGTTCGATACAACGTTTACCCCGAGCCTCCAGGTTGTTAATTGTGATAATTAAGTTTTTGATCCATGTGGGAGCATATTCATTACCGAGAGTAAGCTTAGTTTAATAACCAGTAAAATTAATCGCACTTTGATGGACGCATTTTGTAAACCTCATTATCACTTGTAAACTGCGCGCTAAGAAACATAAATCAAACTTATTTGAGGAACTCGTGCGTTTAAATGGGTTGAACAATCCAACACTCAAGCATGTCAATTTGCACGTGGAAAATAA
>JAAXOA010003091.1:0-12062 GCA_036561885.1 Salina celebensis
ATTTTTACTGCTTTGCAATGGCAATAAATCTGGAGATACAAGACCAATGCAGAAAAGAAGTTGATGAGATTTTTGCTGATCCCATGAGCACCGTCAATGGTCGACTGTCTTATGAAGCTGTTGGGAATTTGAAATATGTTGAGAGATGCATTCTCGAAACGCTTAGACTGTATCCACCCGTATGGGCGTTTCTAAGACAGCTTGAGGCACCACTCCGTATAAAAGTTAATGGGAAACCTGTCGATGTTCCGAAAGGATGTAATATCTGCATTAGCCCATATTTACTCCAAAGGACTGCGAAATACTTTCCCAACCCGGAAAAGTTTGATCCGGATAGATTTCTTCCTGAAGAATGCGCCAATAGACATGCATACGCATTTGTGCCATTTTCCGGTGGTGCGAGAAACTGTTTGGGACTCAAGTTTGGAATGATTGAAATGAAAATGGTTGCTGCTTATCTTCTCAGGAATTTTTATATCAAAACTACAGACAAATTGGAGGATGTTGCGCTACTCCCAAATTTAACTCTTACTCCGGATAGAGACTACAATTTCATTTTCGAGAGAAGGTGTAGTAATGTTTGAAGCTAGTGGCCCATGTGGGTGTAATTTACATGTGTACCAATTAAGTTGAAAATAGGGATGTGTCGAGCCTTACAAAAATCGACCGAGTACCGAGTAGTCTTTAATTTTAAAGACTAGACCGAGTAGGCTCGCCGAGCACTTGGTACGTGTTTTTAACGCTTCTAAAGCCAAGGTTACTTGGCCAATATCGCTGCAAAAAGCGTAAAACTCTCAGATAAGCCCTTCCTCAGATAAGCTAAAACAATATATAATACATAATCTGGTAAACAATATGTAATTTACGTCATAAGTAGAGGGATTTTTAGGTGAAAAATTACATTATTTCGTACTCAAATAATTACCCGAACGAGTTCCTGCGATATACTAGGTACTCGCAGTGTTATTTACAAAATCCCAGCCGGACTCGGCCAACTGCCGATAGCCAATACTCGATACATCCCTAACTATTATATATTAAATTCAATTCCTCGTTACAGAAAGAATATAAAAATATTATATATTTTTGTAAAAGCCTCTTGTGTGCCATTAGTTAATACCGTTTATACAAAACGATCGTGTTTGGAATTAGCTTCAGGAAAGTCAGATTTTGTATGGATAACTGTAATTAATTAGTTGTAGATTGTTCTGTAAAACATTGCACCTGTCATGTACTACACGACAAATTATGCCAATAAAATAAATGTTATTAGTTAATCATGAATAAAAATGTATTTGCTCCATAATAGGTCTGGGATTTAGTCTAGATTGCTGGAAAAATTATACTTTTGGGAGTTCCAACATAAATGTTCATGCTAATACCATTTTCCAATGGAAAAATTTGTTATTCCAGAATTGTCCAATAATACCAGATATATTTTGGTAACAATTTTATTATGAACAATTTTTCTTTCCCATCTTAATTACAAGCTTTCATAAAAAATTACGTTTTCAATGAATCCATTAACCACAGACAATATCATTAGTGTTGTCGAAGCTCCATATTAATTTATGTCTGCAAAACATGAGAAAAAATACAATGCAATTAAGATACATCTGTTATCTGTTGTGATTCATTCACACCCTTGACGCTGCGTATCTAACTGCAGACGCTGATCTTACGTACCTATGAAGCGCTAAAGGTAGGGCATGTATTGCAAGAAAAAAAAAGTTGCATTCCACGGCATAATTTCTTTAATAAGATTTATTTTAGGCTTTGTACTGCCAACAATGTTTTTTTAATGCAATGCCAATGTCAAGGTGGCTATTCATCTTTCTCAAACTACAAAGTTTACTTTGCACAATGGTACCTTTAAGTGAAGAGGATTTTCTTGCCAACTTCCGGTTTTCCAGGTAAACAATTGTAGTACATTAGGGTAATATATCACACTCCATAAATTTTTATTACTATGAATTACCGTATTACTTGATTTTACCATTACGCATAAAACTAGCCGGATATTTTGCACATGTAGGTCCACATCTACGTCTAATTTTAAACTTGTGTGTTTTTCCAATCCATCTCTGTCAGTATGAAAATATTCCGACAGATTCAACCGGAGATCACTCTATGAATTAAATACATAATTTGTAATAAATAAGTAACTGTTTATGATATGAACTTTGGATCGAAACTACCTAATTGGAGCTTCCGAACTTCCTAGATGATCTTCCAAGATATTCTGTTCCTGCAGTAGTACACAAGTATTATCATTAAGTTGTGTATTAACGCATAGTGACTTAAATCTATGTGGAACCTTGTATAAAAAGGATATTATTTAGAAACCTCGCGTTTCACAATGATTTCATAGCCCATAGAGTTCATATCGAAACTTTTGTTATCTTTGAATAGTTAACAATGGATATAGAATCAGATCCAGTCGTGGGCACGCAAAGCCCGTCACCGAATTCGGATTTCTCTACGAAATCCTCAGTTTTAAGTGGCCTGAGCTATATAACCTATACTCTTGTGTTTATAGTCTTTTTACGGTATTACTCCAAAGGTAGTGATCTAAAAGGAAAGTTTTAAGAGAAAGACTGAAAAAGACAGCGAAAACAACAATGGAGACAAGCCTGTCGTAGGTTTGGAAGCTGTACACGGACCAAAGCCGTTCCTGAATAGTCGCTTGTTTGGCCACTACCCTTACTTCCTTCCTTATTCAGAAACTTTAAATAAGTCTGTGGCATGGGGCCTGGAATATCCGGGAATTGCTAAAATGTGTGGTTTATACCAAGACTTTGTTGGGCTCCATTCAGGGCCTTTGGTTCAACAGTTATTTAAATCGGTTGACTTTGGACACAATGTGAAATCCCCGCTTGTGTACGACACGATGAAGCCTTTCATCACAAATGGGGTTTTAGTCTCAACAGGAAAGTTTTGGCAGGGACAACGGAAGATACTTCTCAAGTCACAAAGTTTCCAGTCCCTGAAGGCGTACATGGGAATGTTGAACAAGCACAGTAGAAACTTTGTGGAAGACTTGGATAAACTGTTTCGAGATGGGAAGCCACATCAAATTAATGAAACCGTCAATATTACATTTCTCAAAGTAATTAATGGTGAGTTTGATGGCGAAAATGAGGGCTTGATGAGAGAACTTGGATAAACTGTTTCGAGATGGGAAGCCACATCAAATTAATGAAACCGTCAATATTACATTTCTCAAAGTAATTAATGGTGAGTTTGATGGCGAAAATGGAGGGCTTGTTGAAAGGTTAAAATGGAGGAAAGTTCTGAGAGAAGTATTAAAAACTCTTGTGATTCTTTGCAGAAATGATTACGGGATATTCTGTGCACTCATCATCGGAGTTTGACCGCTACCACCACAACTTTCAAATGTAATTAGATGTTCTTTGGGATCATCCATAATGTACGTCACGGGGGTTGAAATGTGGACTATTTGTGAACGGCACAAAAATTGAGGGTGTGGGAGTAAGTCTCCATCAGACGAAGGTACGCACCCTGGTCAACCGATAGGACCGAGCCCCAACGGCTATCAGAGGCGCCCCCACGGCGGCTGCCAAGTCTCCCATTTCATGCTCCTCGTTCGCTCCCTTAGGCCTCAGAGCCAGCGCCTTACCCTACGAGCCTCGCCCTCACGGCTGCCGTCGGGGCTCGTCTGTAGCCTGTGGGCGCCGGACCTCTGGGTTGACCAGGATCTGCACCTTCGCCTGATGGAGACTTGCTCCTGTACTTTTTCGAGCCGTTCACAAATAACCCACCTTTTGTGACGTACTTTATGGACGAACCCTTTTAAGTACCAATTTGTTGATCTTAAAACGCTTGAAACTTGGATTTTGATTGTTTTTTTGGCTGTTGAATAGATGGAAGGAGTCTCTGATCAAAAGGATTCTTCATCCTTATTTATTGCTCAAGCCATTTTGGAGACTACATCCGATCTCGCGAAAGCATGATAAAGCTGTCAAGGAAATGTTTGATTTTGCAAGTCAGGTAATAAAAAGGGAAAAGTCAATTAAACTTGAACTTTTTATTATGGTCTAGTCGCACGGGCTAAACACGTGTGCATTTTATTGACAGAGGATAAAGGAGCACCGTGCGAAACGGGAAATACGAGAAAAGTTGTCAGAACACGAGCAAAAGTTGCCTGATTTTATACCTGAGGACAGAGACAAGTCTAAATTCCGTTGTGTCCTTGACGACTTGGTAGATGCAGGAGTTCCCGAGCGTCAAATTATAGACGAAGTGAACACCATGCTTTTTGGGGTAACTTGAGACTGAAGTTTTATAAGAATGTATTGCGCATAAAGACTTCAACGGGAAATATTTGTTAAGGGTCATGAAACAGGTGCATCGGCCATTCACTGCTTTTGCTTTGCCATCGCCCTAAATCCGGAAATCCAGGAGTTGTGCAGAAACGAAATCGACCAAATCTACGACGACCCCAGTCTCGTCGAAAATGGCGAAATTACCTACGAAGCTGCTCAAAACCATTTGAAATACTTGGAACGTTGTATTTTAGAAACTTTGAGGTTATTTCCGCCCGTTTTTATCTTTCTAAGAAAGCTAAAATCTCCGCTGAGACTTGACCACGACAACAAAATAATTGTGATTCCTAAAAACACAAATATAGCCGTAATGCCGTATATACTACATAGAATTCCTGAGTATTTTCCAGACCCGGAAAGATTTGATCCGGACAGATTTCTTCCTGAGGAAGTCGCCAAAAGGCATCCCTACGCGTTTCTTCCGTTCTCGGGTGGACAACGAAGTTGTTTGGGGATGAAGTTTGCGATGATTGAGATGAAAGTTGTTGCGGCATATTTACTAAGAAATTTTTGTATAACGACAACAGACAAAATGAAAGATATTCCTTTGCTACCATTTATAACTCTTACACCTGCTAAAGACTATACTTTTGAGTTTAAAAGGAGAATATTGTAAAATTGTGTATAAATTTAAAAAGAAACAAAATGGCGAAAGCCTCTCAGGGGAAAATTTATATTCCATTCATGAACAAGTAAATTATTTTATGTACCGTTAAGGTCAAAATATCTGTTATAAAATGTCTTGTTGAGAAATAATATTTTTCTGAATGATTTTCATGCACACGTGCATCCTAATGCGTCTTGAGGGTCTCTTGTGAATGGAGACTCACCGGGGAAATATACAGTCTATGAAATTGTTTGTGAAAGAATTATAATGGAAAGAGGAAGGTTCAAGAAACAATTTAGGAATGCATAACGGCAGAGAGTTGACATGAAATAGTGTGGGATGCAATTTTTATGGCACAAAATCATAAATCAGTTTGCATTTTTATTACAAATCTCAACTTTATTTTGCAAGTAGTGAGATGGCTGAATGTGTTTGTCTGTCCGTCTGTGGGTGCTCTACACTACAGGTCGTACGTACGATCGATTTCAACTAACTTTGGCCAAAGATCCCTATGCCTAATCAGGTGCTTAAGTCGACTTTCAAGGTTCCTATCAGGCCCTTACTTTCGTCACATGTATTTTGACATGGCTTGTGGCATATCATTGGAAAGGGCTCGGGGAGGACGAATCAATCACATATATTTGGGTTGACAGTGCAGGTGTCGACTGTTTTTAGATGAATTTTCGCATTACATACGACCTATCATTGGAAAGCCAATGCAAAATCCAACTGAACGCAAGTTGAAATCCAGACCATGAACACTCGCGGCTTCATTCAGCTTCGAAAGCTTTTAATGTTTAATACATCCACTCATCATCTTTTATAGCGTCTGGCCTATGAAATGAATACATCATGAAACTAGTATTGACATTTATTATCTCGTTAGTTGCATTTTACTTGATAATTGTTTTGTAGACCATTCCAAATTTCTTTTGACTTATTGATTAAATTCTGCCCCTTGCCCCAAGCCATTTTTCACATGAAGTTGAACACGATATATTCGACATATTTCTGGCTTGTTCCATAGTCATCATGACTATTACTTGGCTACTTGTTTTTCTCTTTGCAATAATCGTGTATTATAAAAAGCGACGAACAAAACCAATTGAAAACCTGGAGTACTTAGGAATAGAAGCTGTACCCTTGGGAACGCCCTACTTTCCATTCAAGCTTATCGGAAATCTTCCAATACTATTTCCACTTTCATCGGTTCTACATTATAGCAGTCAAATAACAAACTACGACATGGGAAACAAGGATATTTTAAAATTTGTTGGTGGAGGATTTGAAATTGTTCTTTTGAATTCGCCTCAACTCGTCCAGACCTTGCTGAAATCTAACAATCCAGGACATTACGGCTCAATGAAGCCATTTATAACGAATGGGGTTCTCGTGTCGAAAAGGGAAATGTGGCAAAGGGAACGACGGATTTTAATAAGGAGTCAAAGGTTCCAGGCCCTTACAGGTTATATGGAGATTCTCAACAAACACTCCAGGTCTTTTGTAGCACAAGTGGAAAACCTCTTTGAAGATGGAGAAACTCATGAAATGTTCAAAGAAATTAATGTCTTGTTTTTAAAAATTATAAGTGGTAAAAAATAAGTAATTTGCATAAAAATCATTGGTAAATCAATTGTGTTGAATAGTAAAAACAAAAGATCTTTAATTATAGAAATGATAACTGGAAAAGATTTGGATGCTGTGGAAATTGAAAAGTATCACCAGAGTTTTGAAATGTGAGTGCAGAAAATTGGTATGGGATGATCCATAAAGTACGTCACGCGGATTTAAATTGAAATTTATGTCATAGATGGAAAACATATTTGGCTTATCGCATCTTGCTAAATCCATGGTGCTCTTGGCTCCTTGATAAGATCCCTTTTGCCATTAATAGAAAGTGGAACGTCGCTGTCCGTGAAATGAACGAGTTTGCCAAAAGGGTATCTACGAGTTTCTTAATCATTTTTTATCTTTCTTAAGATTTCGATTCTTAGCTTATGTTTTTAAAGAGGATAAGGGACCACCGAGAGAAACAAAAAACTAATGCGAATCTCAAGGATCAAAGGACCCGACAGTTCCGAAGTGTACTGGATGAGCTGATGGATGCTGGAGTGGATGACGAAGTCCAAATTATTGACGAGATCAATACTATGATTTTTGGGGTAACTTGATACATTATAAATAGCTGTTTCCTGGTATTTTTTCCTTAATAATTTTATATTTTGTGCAAAACAGGGCCATGAAACAGGAGCTGGTCTAATCCACTCTTTCTTCTTCGCCATGGCCTGCAATCCTTCTATCCAGGCCCTCTGCCACAATGAAATCGACACTTTATTCAGTGACCCAAACAGTTTCAAATGCACTGCCAATTTAACCTACGAAGCTGTCCAAAGTTTAAAATATCTGGAGCGCTGTATTCAAGAAACACTTCGTTTGTATCCTTCCGTTTTTATATTTTTCCGTCAGTTAGAATCCCCACTTCGTCTTCACTGTCAAGACACAAATATAGAGCTGCCTGAAGGCACCATAGTATCCGTCTTTCCTTTCGGAATGCACCGGAAGCCTGAATATTTTCCAGATCCAGGCTCCTTCAACCCTGACAGATTTCTACCTGAGGAGACATTCAAAAGACATTCATATGCGTACATCCCTTTCTCAAGTGGGCCAAGATCTTGTCTTGGTATCAAATTTGCAATGCTTGAAATGAAAACTATTGCTGCTCACGTTCTAAGAAAATTTACAATCACCACAATCGATTCACCTGAAAATGAAGTTTTACTTCCGTTTGTCACTGTAACTCCAGCGAAAAACTATCGATTTAAGCTTACCAAAAGAAATGTCGCCAAATAAAATTTTAAAAAATCTTTAGATAAAGATGCCATTTCAGTGTTACATCATTTTTGCATTTAAAATTCCATGTAACCCTGAAACATTTTGTATGTATGACGTGTTTACGCTCAGGGTCAACCTTTCCTCACCTATTGTGCTATATACACAGGTGCTTTTGCAGGTATCACCATTGAGGAATCCTTGGTCTTCCCCGCACAACAATGAAAGGGTCGGTCGTAGTGATTCAGAGATGAGCCACATTCTAAAATTTCAGTTTCCCTTTTTAAAGGACACTATTACATAAAAGGCCTAAGGGTCGTCCATAAAGTACGCCACGTTGGGTTATTTGTGAATAAAGAGGGCATAGGGAGTAAGTCTCCATCAGACGAAGGTACGGACTCTGGCACGTACTTTACGGATCATCCCTTAAGGTGTATGACATTGAGATTTGAGCACCTTAAAATACGGAGCCCACAAAAAACATCATTGGAAAGGAAGGTCAGACCTGGAACGTAATTGGTTTTGCAGGCAAAGGTGAGACGATAGCTCACGCAAAAAAAATCTTTGGACATGGTGACCGCGTAAGTCTCTGTCAGATCTAAGTTGGATTTTACTTGTCGTCCTGTGAAGACCTCCTCTCCAGGATTTTGGATAGATTTTTTTTCAAAGATTTGGTTTAGTTGTAAGAATAAGTTATGGCACAGTTCTTTGTGGTAGCATTGTTTGCGTTTGTGTTGGCGATATTTGTACTGGATAGAATAAAACGGAAAGTTATCAAAAATGCAAAACGGAAAAGTGGGCTGGAAGAAAATCGGGGAGATCAGCAGGGCGGTGGAGGAAGTAAAAACTGGTTTGAGATGATACCCGGGCCTAAGCCGTTCCCTTGGCATTTCATTGGAAATGCTTTCCAAGTGCAGCCTGTGAAAGGTAAGCTGAATGGGACTTTAGATATTATAATTTTATAACAGGATGAATATCAAAATTGTGTGTTTGGTTGTAGATGCTACCAGGATCTTCTTTGGATGGTGCCGCCAGTTTCCAATTTGTTTTAAGTTTATTGTGTTCAACAAAACTTTTGTTTTTCTCAATAATCCTCAAGCAGTTAACGTAAGAAAGCAACTTTACGGATTAAAAAATGTTTTTTATTGTGAATTTTGTATGTAATCAGTGCGAATTTTACAGGCTATGCTGAAGAGTACAAATTTGGGGCATCTGACGAAATCCTTTGTGTATGACCACATGAAGCCATACATGTCAACAGGACTTATCCCAGCTAGTGGTAAGTGATACGTCAAATTTGCAAAAAAAATGCAAATTGTTGAAAAAGAGTGCAAATTTAATTTCCATGTGTTTTTTAATGTTGTAGGCCAATTTTGGCAACATCACAGGAAAATTTTGAACCGCTCCATGAACTGTGGTTCACTCCGAAAATATACGGCCATGTTAAACCGCCATAGCCAGGCACTTGTTTCCAGTCTAGAAAAGCTTTTCGCAGATGGACAGCCCCACCAAATTAATGTCCAACTGAACTGTACATTTCTGCAGGTCGTTTGTGAGCTCCTCACCGGTCCAAAGATATCTGTTGAAGAAACTGACGTAATTGAATATCACCATGACTTCCAATCCTGGAAGGCTAGTGTAGTCAAGCGTCTAATCAAACCTTGGTTTCTATTCGACTTCATTTTCAAACTGCACCCAATGGCAAGACAATACTATAAGACGGTTGATAAGCTTCATGACTTTGCAAAAAGGGTTATCAACAAGCATAAGATTTACTACGACGAGAATACCGACGAAAACAACAACTTTAGCAGGGACGAAGGACAAGAGCCGTTTGAAAGCATGTTGAGTGACCTGCGGAAAGCGGGCGTTGATGAAAATCAAATTATGGAGGAAGTCAACAGTTTGCTACTTGCTGTAAGATTAACATTTTAAATACTATCATTATCATTGTTTATATCAACAAATTAAGACGTGTTTTTTTTGTGTTGTAGGGCCATGAGACAGTTGCCTCCACGATGCACTTCTTCTGCTTCATGATGGCCCTCCATCCAGAACACCAGGAAGCTTGTCGCCAAGAAATCAACGGGGTTTTTAACGATCCCATGTTGTGCTCTGATGGGAAACTTTCATATGAAGGGCTCTACGAGCTGAAGTACCTGGAACGGTGCATCATGGAAACTTTACGGTTGTTTCCTCCAGTTTTCATTTACATGAGGCAGTTGGAGGCACCCATGCCATTACGTGAGATTCTAAAGATAATGCTCAAATTTAATTTGCAATTTATTTTAAAATTTTCCTTTGTTTTTATTATAGAAATCGAAGAAAATACTGTGGAACTTCCAAAAGGAACAAATGTTATTATAGTTCCAGCCGCTATTCAAATGAATCCTGACTACTATCCAGATCCGAAGAAATTTGATCCAGATCGGTTCCTCCCTGAAGAAATTTCCAAGCGACCTGCTGGAAGTTTCATGCCATTTTCAGGAGGGCCTCGCGGTTGTCTTGGAGTTAAATTTGCAATGCTAGAAATGAAAATGATTGCTGCTTATCTTCTTCGCAGACTTGAGTTGGGGACTACAAACAAGCGAAATGAAATCCCGATTTGTCCTTTTGTCACACTCACTCCAAAGCGAGACTACACATTTACAGCTAAATTTCGGGAAATTTGCTAAAACTAGGCTATAACTTATTGTATATTTATATAATTTATTTTTGAAACAATGTGTGCTCCTAAACTAACAAGTAATTGAATAAAAAAGAATTTATGTGCAAAAAAATCCATGCAAAAATTGCAAAAGAATCTTTGTTGCATGTCTCACATTGCCCCACTGATTTTTCCTCTGATGGCTGTCTGTTTGACTCCATGGATACAATTCACATCTGTTTTTTGTGGATACACCTGGAGCGGCTGACTACCATCCACGGAAAAGTTTTTGCAGGTGTTTTTTTCAGTGAATAAATTTGCCAATTAACAAATTTCCTTAGTGCAAAATGATCACTAAAGGAACAGAGTTGCCTACCTATGAGGAATTACAAGTACAGGATGTAGAGCTGAGTACTCCATTTCTAAGGGCCGGGGCTTTTCACTTGGGGAAACAATGCGAGGCCGAGAATAACGTGAGTTGATAACCTTGTGCTGGTTACAAATTTAATAGTGCAGTGAATATAACTCTTTGACAAATTTATTGCAGGAATTCATGCTATGTCGGTTTGAAGAAAAAGACCCAAGGAAATGCCTGGACGCTGGAAAACTGGTGACATCTTGCACACTGAAGTTCTTCCAGGCAGTTAAGCGCACATGTGCTCAGGAATTTCATTCTTATGGAATGTGTTTGATGAACGCAAGTGGCGATTTGCGATTTGAGCCGTAAGATTGATCTATACATTAAATTAATCATTTTGTTATCAGATTTATTTATCTAATTATGCTTTTCACTTGGATTTTAATTGCAGATGCCGCCAGAGTCAGGCTGTATTTGACAGTTGCATGAAGGACAAGCTTGGAATGGAACGTCCACACTATGGTTACTTTGCTGAGCCCAAAATCCATAATTCAACACGTCCCAGACCACCTCCAGAACTTCCTCCAGTTTATCCCGACGCTTTGCCTGAGGTTCCAAGTGAGNGAGGTTCCAAGTGAGGATATCCCACGTAATCCATCTACCCACCAGGGCCGACCTATTTTCTTTTAAATTTGTCGGCAAGTCAATCGTCAGCTAGTATGAATGTGTCAACTACAATGTCGACTTAGTAACTGCGCTACTTCCAAAAATAATATTTGGAGGAGCTTGCTGGAATGTAAATCACTTTTTGTAGTCAGTCGTTATGAAATTTATCTTTATCGGAAAGAAATTATCTGTTCAGTTTCTTTTATCCAGCGTTGTTCGTCAAATTTACAAATAAAAAAAGCATACAATCTACATGCAAACAAAAAAACAGGATGAAATCTTTTAAAAATTATTTTTCATTTTTGTATTTTTATTCATTATCATCATCATCACATCAAAGATAGCTTAATCGACTAAATTTTTTCCCTGGAATATTCTTAACTTAGAACGACATCTGAACGAACAAGCAAATTTGTGTATTTCATATGCGGAGACTTTTTTGGTTTAAAGACGATACTCGATATGAATTATATGATGTATAATTCATAAATTCATGAACAATTCACAATTAATAATATCTTTTTAAGTAGTTAACACACAAAAAATGCAATTGTGCAATTAAAACACATTTTCTTGTAAAGATCCATGTTTTTTTCTTAGTCTAGTAAC
>JAAXOA010003092.1:0-12061 GCA_036561885.1 Salina celebensis
ACCCAAATCTTATTTTATACAATCTAAACCATGCTTGTGTTATTCAGATAAGCCCCTTGTGGTGAAGGTCTCGCCAGGACGGTGATTATGATTCAATTAATTTTGTTTCTCTTTCTTTCTTTGGCCGTCCATATTCTTCATGAACATGAAGACAGACTGTTCAAAACTAGAAGCATACTTAAAATGAATAAATTTCCAATTTTTGGCTTCCGTAAAACGCGTCAGGTTGCGTTTGGCGATGGCAAGCATGAACCAAACAGAAAATATCATCACATGGTCTTCTATCATCTATTATAATAATAATTTGATGTTTTGCATTTTTCTGCAGCCAGTTTTCAAAAAAGCCAGAAATCTTTCCGAGAGCAATGACGCTACTTGTTTTCACATGAAACTGACATGAATCTTCTTTTGTGCAAAAAAGTTGGATTATTTGCTTCTTTCGCTTTTAGCAATTTTTGGAGATGTAGACACATTAATTTGAGGTTGATCAACCTGATATATATGCAATCCTATCTGTTCAATGCATGTCATGCAAGTTTTCAACTTCAAATCCATTTTTGCCTTAAAAAAGGATAGAAAAGTTATTATTACCGTACTACTCACAGAACAATAGGACAACAGCAGTACAATTCTTATCGCATCTCAGCCAGAGTCAAGCAAGGTGAAATGAAGAAATGCAAAAAAATACTGAGTACTTGTCGTCTGCATGGAGTCATCAAACATCAAAATCAAGATAATGAAGGCTCGCTAAACCGAAAATTGTAATTTCTTGATGTAATGTCAAGAAATCAGGCAAGTAAGTAGTTTTGATATTACTTTCCCAAAAAAAGTGGGAGTAAACATGACAAAAAACTGCATGATCTTTTTTGCAAAATGTAAAAAATAAACTAGAAGCAAAACATGCATTCTCTGATGCCACCGAATAATTGCCTATGACGATCGTAATGTTGATCTTGACTGCGCCCTAAAACTGCTTTAGTTATTCTTTTTCATTGTGATAATGATGGTGCCATGGTATATTAATTTAGCCACATTTATTAATGCAGAAAGTATGAAAAAAATGCACTGCTTTTGGTATAGTTGTTTTTTGGCAGCAATTAAGATGCAGAATGCCATCTCGTCCAAGACATTTTTGCATCTATTTATCCACTTTTAAAGCTAAAGGCAATTTATTATCGTTTATGATTTTTGCTTGGTCACTGATTATTTCATACAACATACAAGCTAATGTAAGTTATGCCAGTGCAAACGTTCTCTTCAAAATATTAATGCGAATTACGATTACTAGAATGTAAAAACTACCGAACTTTTTTTCGCTTGTAGGCAAAACTACTGAGCTACAGTCCAGACTGAAAAATTGATATGGATCGACGGGTCAAATTTTTCACTTTTTTAACAATAAATTGTTTAAAAGTTGATGCTTGCTAGAGCTTCTGGTCGGGAGGCTATAAAGTGATGGAAAAACACATAAACTGGTCTGCACCGATGATAAAGCGTTTCATTTTGGACAAGTTGAAAGCATCTGTCGCATGTTATGAACTACTTTTATGTTAATTAAATCAATCATAAAATAACATCTGGTAGAATTTGCTCGCATAGCTTGTCAATTTCATTATGCATATATTAGTTTATCAGAAAAGCTCTCCTAGTTGACGGTAAGATAATAGTGTGGCCAAAATTCGTTAAAATTCTTAACTTATCCCAAATAGCACATCCATCATATTAAGGATAAATGGGGCGGATAAATGGCAATAAAAAATGACATTTTCAACATCAGTAAAAAAAAGAGCGATCAATTGCTTGTCGTACTATGTGACCAACTAAAAAATGATTGGTGTTGGACTCTCATAAAAATACGAAAAACAAAAATATACTGTAATTAAATCCACCAATACATTCAATTTTCTCCTCCCATCGAACACAATTTGCTTGAGAGCAAATCAAAACGCAGGGCAAAGAGGCAGCTAAACAATTCTCTTAACAGGTTGCACAAGTCATCCGATAATCCCATCAAGTATTCATTTTTGTAGGAAAAAAGGGTGTAAAATGTCAAGAAGTTATCGAATTTACAAGCACCGTTAAATCTACTATTGAATTATGAAAGTGTTGAGATATTTTATGTATTTTTACGTTTCCCAACAAAGCTAACAATTAAAGTGTTGTCCATCATCATCTCGCACTGTCATTATAAGTTTCTCCTTACGCTGTACGCGCATGGAAGCAATCAATCGATAACACTAGGGACAAGACTGAAAATATACAATTTATTGAAGCTCACCCTGTACCCTTTCTTATTGGTCAGCCAGACTATTTTAAAAAAGTTAGGTGTTCAGTAGTAAATTTTCTGTTAGACTTTTGATTGAATGACTGGTTTCATTCAAGACAAACCTATTAGAGGGGACGACTCTTGAGTGAATTCTATTGAGCCTACTTAATAGTTTGATTTACTCACCACGAGTCAAGCACAATCCTTCCTTCCGTGACCAAATGACATGATTTGGGTACCTACTAACGCTTGAGTGGACTACACAAAAACGACGTGCGTCAAGTGATGAGCAGTTTTTTTTGTACAAATATCTATAATACCTAGCCGGTCACCGTGATTATGATTAATTACTAGATAGACATCGACATCACGTGTGACGTGTAAAAATACAACTTACAACGAGCACATTCACTAACAAAAATGTATCCTTTCCTTTTTCTTCGCTTATTTTCGTAATATAACTTGTTACTAGAATTTGTTTTGAACGCTGAATACTGCTCCTATCTCCATGCTGTTGGCCTCTGACCTGTAGCGTGCTGTGTCTAATGATTTCACCTAAAAGAAATCAAACGTCAAGCGAAGTACAAAAAATATACATTTTCTGTGGATTTTTTCTATAAAAACGCTCACACTCGTTTTTTCCTAGATTCCACACACGAGCATATATTTGTGCATCTTGTCAAGTAAATTATTATCGGCTTATGAACCCTTGTTCATAAGTTCTCCTATATCCACTCCTGCGTGCATTCTTTCTATAAAAAATAACGTTGTCTTTCTAATCATCATCGAGTAAATTACGAAAACGCCAATTGCATGAGAATCATTCAACCCAAAAAATCTTCATTTTTATCGTTTGCATTCTAATATTTTTTAATTGCAGTTGCAAGGAGAGAAAATAAAACAACGTAGTCATTTCTTGTTGGGTTGAGCTCGCTCTCCTCCTCCTAACAAAACGTTTTCTATGTTACTTTTACAGAAACTAATAATCTTCAAGTTGGTAACCTCCCAAATGATTTTTTGCTACTTTCTGATCATCATAATGCGCATAGCTTCACGGTGGTGAAAGGTGATTTCATCCTGTATTTCAGTCAAAACATATCATACTTGATTCGTCTTCACCCATGACGACTTTTTTTAAACACAAAGATATACTTTCTGATCATCATAATGCGCATAGCTTCACGGTGGTGAAAGGTGATTTCATCCTGTATTTCAGTCAAAACATATCATACTTGATTCGTCTTCACCCATGACGACTTTTTTTAAAACAAAGATGCTTCATTCATTCACGCCCATCCACCTCAATCTTTTTCTTCCACGGCTCACTTGATTTTTTGATAGTCTCATAGTGCCCCTTGTAGGTTCGCTCTAGTGAAGAATTGAAGATACAAGTCAAGAAAAGACCAGTAGTTTGAAATAATTTAGCTAGTGAGGTAAAAACACTCATCAAGTATCATTATAAAGTTAGCGTATGCGAAAATTGTGCCCATTACTTACCACTAAGCCCTGTACTTTAGTCGTAGTTTTGCCTTAAAAACGTGCAAAGCTGGGTTTCTGCATTATGCTTAATGCAAATGCATACCGTCAGTTTATGAAAGCTCGTAGAGATTATACGGTGCAACCGTAATTGTTCTTATTGCAGTTGTTGACTATTAATTCAGTTGAATTTTAAAAGTCCATTTATAAGAATCCGATCAACGGTTGGCACTTAAAAACGGGTCAACAATATTTTTACCTTGTAACACAATGTAACCTGAAGAAGGATCGAACTTTGTACTGTTTTTCCCAAGAATCGGTCCATGTTAGAGAAATTGTTGGATCAGTTGTCAAAAAATTAGTTCAATGAGTGACGAATAGAAAAGGAATAAAAGTTAAAATAACATGTATTTAGCTCAAAGCAACATGACTTAGCAGTTGGCTATCGTGCGGTTCAAGTGTAACTTAGAAATGCCATGGAAGAAAGATGATATTTGGCATGATATTGTTTTGTTACCCGTAATCCATATAATTCAATGCTCTTTTATTACTATTATCTGAGTCGATCTTGATTTTTTCAGCTATAAAATAACTAATAACATGACCGAATCTTATACGCTCAAACTCTTCAAAAGGCATTTTTTTTCTATTGATACTTATTTTACTCTTCGCATGCAATGCAAAAACCAGATATTATTTTAACACATGTCGATATGCAATAAAAACTGGCTGAATTTGAAGTTTTGCTTTTAAGAGATTGCATCCTGCTGCTAACCTGTCCACTTTGATAAATTCATTACTCTATAGAAATTAGCTGCCTCATGAAATCCATTTTTATCTGACCGCTCACCACTACCATATCAAGGTTCTCAAAATACATCATTTTTCATTTAAGACAGAAGACAAATAGAGAGCAAAACAAATCAATGATGGGTTTTTGCATAAACAAAATTGACGACGGCCGCACAAGAACATCGCCACCACCGAAGGGGGAAATGACGAAAAATGTTTAATGTATGCATCGCCATCGCCACGGTAGCTGTGTTTATCGATTGA
This sequence comes from Salina celebensis, assembly GCA_036561885.1. Classification (NCBI taxonomy): domain Eukaryota; kingdom Metazoa; phylum Arthropoda; class Collembola; order Entomobryomorpha; family Paronellidae; genus Salina; species Salina celebensis. Next base: position 4,799 of record JAAXOA010003092.1, read on the forward strand.
TCCGATAAAATACATGAACAGCGCAGCGTCCCGTTGGGTTTGACATTAGTATAAGTATTGTATACCTTTGTACCGACTACTTCAAAAATTCAAGAAGATGATATATGACGGACGTAAAATTTGACGGTTGTGCGGGTGTTTGTGAGCGCACATGGGGTGTTGAAAAGAACAAGAATCATAACAATTAGTGTCCATTGTTTTTGCAATTAATCAGTTCATTGTAACGTGTGAATTAGGGTTTAATTTTCAAAAAAAAAGTGATGCATTGTGTATCTGACGGGAAGCAATATCGTGAACTAAGAAGGAAAAGTCTTAATTTAGACGTTTGTTTTATAATGCATATAAAGTGATATTGGAATGATAAATTTGACGAATGCCTCGAATCTCGCTTTGAATCTGAGTGAGCGCCTCGTGCGCTTACCAATTCAAATTGTTGGAGTATGTAATTATAATTAACCAATCAGAAATCTAACAATTAGCCTGGAATAAACAGCTCCAGAAACTTTTATGTGTTCAAGTAAAATTATTCATATTATAATTAATAAACCGTTATTAACTATATCAAATATAAACGCTGTAGGGAAGGGAATGTCATTTCATATAGACCAAAAACGTCTATCGTCCCACCAAAGATTGTCATGAAAAAAGTTTCGGGTACCTGCAAAACCTGGGAAGGGGTTGTGTTTAAACTCATAATGGGGAATACTAGGCCTTAACAATTCGCAATGTGCATGCATTTCAACTCAATGGGTTGAGCCGTTCAATAGCTACAGCGATAGACATTTGCCCTTCCCAAACCCCCTCTAGATCTGCGGGTGATGAAATTGGGACCTGAAATTGTGGGATTTCCCATGTCTCATATATGTATCATCCCACCAAAACTGGACCCCTATTCATAAAAAAATTTCGGGCACCGGCGGAACCTGCTAAGGGTTTATCTTTTCGGGCTAGCTCAAATAAATGTGATATGGAGAAGTTACGTTTAAAAGATGGTGCAAAAATATGGCTAGTTAACTTGTAAGGGAATAATAATGTGATGGTATAATGACGAGGCTGAATGCAATGAATGTGACAGTAGTACACATAGTAGTCTGATGGTTACGTAAAAAAGGGATGGAAAGTAAAATTTTAAGTTTCAATTCAAGATATACATAAGATGCCAGTGTCCTTTCCAATGTTTTGCACATACCTCACAAAAAATGCATTTCAAAACAAAAGGTGCTAGTCCTGATGGGCACCTGCCGACTGGCCATATTTACACCCCAAACATACCCCATTTCAACCGGATTTTGCGTGGGCTCTAAAATAATATGTCGCATGGAGTACCAAAATTTCACCTTACAATAGTTGTCCCTTGTCAGGAAAATTTACTTCCACATGAAATTAATCAACTGATTCTGGCAACGGGAGACTTCCAAAATCCTTTCTGTGCTACTTCGCAAGCGGCGGTCGATCATTTTAAGGAATTGAAACCCCGTAAAGTGTTTGAAACTCCAACCTGCAAGTATTCCTCAGCGATTGAGAGCTGAGGCTACTTCAACAACACTTGAAGAACCAACAAACCAGGTTCAAACCCCGGACAAGTGAACTCGGATAAAAATGGTTCCAAGACTTGCCCTAGTGAAGACAAGTTCAATTCTGGCAGCGTAGGAAAGAGCCAAGAGAACGAACATCACCAATCAAGGTACCGTTCTAGCGACAAACATTCATCTAGCATGACGACTTCAGATCGAGCAGGCACTATGACTGAAGAAGGTCAAGGCACTATGTCCAGGCCCGTGCGAGCGGCCCCTCCACAAAGTATTTTGGTACGGCCCCTCATGAAGCAACGAAATATTTTGGTTATTTTTTACAATTACTACATAATATGTAGTCGTAGGAATCATAACAATCGAGTTTTTTTNAATATGTAGTCATAGGAATCATAACAATCGAGTTTTTTTCAGAAGTTCCGTAATATTTATTAATTACCTGGCGTGGGACAGTTCACAGTCACGCAAAATGGGAGGAATACGTTCAGAGTTTTATATTGACCAAACCTGGTCAAATACTGTCGTGCTGGTCAAATACTATGCATTCATAGGGCAGGTAGAGTTTCCCCAGAACCAGATGTGATCTACCATAAAAATTACTATTTATATGAATTTTAAATCATGACTACCTAATGATTTTAAAACACGTATAATAATTGAGGCTGATAGCCGGCATTTCCATGCTTGACCAGGTGAGCAACGAGAACGAGGGTCCTCGAGCCATCCAGTGATCTTTTCTTGTTGTAGATTTTAAAAACTTTAAAGTCTCACGACATGACCTTTTGTTGTGTATGCTTTGAGCCTTTTCCTAGATTATATGATTACAAGCAATATTTCCTCAAAGCCTCGCTGATAGCCAAGAGAAAGCTAAATGCCCCTACTGTGGCGTTAAACAGACAATGGCTGAAATGTATTTCTATATTGGAAGTTGGAAAGAAAGCAACAAGGTATGTAAGGAGACTCTCCGGTTAAACGAAACCGTTACCACGATCAAAAATCATTAAAGCCAAATTGTAATCCACATTCCAGGCAATGGTGAAAAATCGAAAATTTCAAAATCTTTTTGCTCAATCATTGTTAGCGGGTTTACTTGCAGGTACTAGGTATGTTTTGAATTTGCAGACGTTGACTCCATCTTCTAACAAGCTTGACGAACTAGGAAAGTGGCAACAGAAAATTCCATGGTAGACCAGCAGTGACCATGGTGACCTTAACCCAAAAGAAGTAAAAGTGCAAGGACTGCTGATGAAAATCCGGCATTTCTTTAATTATAATGTATATTGGGTACTTCAGACTTCCGATCCTATTCGAATATGCAACGATTTGGAAAATCCGAAATGCATGCAAAAACGATCTATGAACAATTTTGCTGACACAAAAAAAATCTACTTTAAAACTAAGCTCCATTACATACGTCTCTTTATTCCGCATTACATATATTGTTTGTCTTAATTATCGAAATAATGTGCTTATATTGTTACACCAAACTGTCGACTCCTACCGTCCTAATGTAATGTAGCATATATTAAAAACAAACTGCAACTCAAGCCTAACTGTCACCAGGTGACCAAATCTTGTGTTTCTCGTTTATATTTTGTTCATAAAAGGATTCTGTTACGTTTACAATCTTTATAGTAATGTACCCATAATAATTACTGGCATTGTAATCGCATAAGTTTACTGTTCACATTTTTTTCTGACCATCATTTGATGTAATTTGTGTAACGCTTAAACATTAAAATATGTAGTCGATAAGAATCTAATAAAATAAGTGCAAAGTGCGATGACTAGCTAATACAATCTTTGGTTACTATACTAAGTTCGCTTAATTGGTAATTATCAATTATTATAAAACAAGTTAAGCTGGAAAAGATGCACTTAAAATTGTTTTGTAACGCCGTGATTTTAACAACATTTGGTAAAGTTTGTAGGCAGTAAGGCAAGAAAAATTGTATGCGAGCGAAGTACACATAAAATAGTTTTGTATCCTCCAAAATATATTCAGTTAAAACCCATCGGTTTAGACTCAATGTCTGGCTAATCATCTGTAAGACATTTTGAAGACTTCATGTAATAGTAATAAGCTGTAACAGTAAAAAAGTAATCGCGCTTTAGCTCCATTTAAGATTTTGAACATCATTCATACTTTCACCTTAAAAACTATCTAGCTTTATCATTGTTATAATTTTCACAAACAACAGTTGTAACATGAGTTTGCATAGGTGTCTCAGAAAACCTGGTATACGAAGAGATAACATTAATGACTTGAACAGGAATGTTTGCATACTTTCTTTAAGTCGGCGTTGTCGTACTTTTCAGTGCGTTGAACAACTTTCGCGATTGCACTCTTACATCTTCATCGGAATGTCGGTTCATTAGAATTTTAGCTTTATCTTTTACTCGATCAATTGCATTGACTCCAAATATTGCGGCATACCTTCGAAATAAAAGACCATGTCAATGGTTCTGTAACGAAAATTTGATTTTCCATGTTCAAAGTTATTTCACTTACATGGTGTCAGGAGCTGCTGCTTTATCCTCTGGTGGCAGGTCAAGAATAGGATTTAACTCATGTGTGGTAGCGGTACAAGCTAGATTTGCAAGTAAGGTGACTAAACGTAAAACAACATCACGTTCCTCAGATAAGTCCATCAGGTACAACAAACGCTTTGGGGCCTGTTGAAAAATTATTTGATTAAATCACGTGTCCATAGTTTTTAAAATTTAAATACGACAATACCTGAGCAGCTAATAAACTCGGTACCATATCTTCATTTGTGGATAAATTGACCAGAAGTTTTAATGACTGTAATCGAATAGCCAGCGAAAGTTGGTCTATCAACGAGTACAATTTGTGAAGGGCTGGACAGAATTCGTCATGCCAATCAGATAATACAGCTATGTTGGCTAAAGTTGTCAGGACAGCGTCCACAAGCTCCTCGGCGTGTTTGGATACATCTCCAATGTAAGATAATAACATGGGCACCATAACCTTCAAGTTGCCAAGTTAAACACGAGCGCAATTAATGTATTATCCTTTTTATACGGTACTGTAATTTGTTTTACCTTCATTTCTTTTTGATTCTGTTCATTCAACGCCATATTTCCAAGTGCACGTATTGCAGCCAACCGGATTTCACTTTTAGGATGGGTTAATAAGTTTTGCAGTCTTGAGAGGCAACCTGCTTCCCGAAGGTTATTTTGATTTACATCAAAAGTAGCAAGATTAGCCATGGTTATCAAAGCGCGTTCTAAAACTCCCTCATCAGAAGTGTATAGAAGCGCGACTAGGGTTTTAGCTTCATACGAGTCCATTGCACTGGAGAAAGAAACATTTCCTTTAATAACCTAATTCAACGGTCAGGATTCAGTAAATCATCAATACTCGATGTACACACCGTCCCTTCAAACTCAGCGACTCTAATTTCTCTTTGAGTTCATCGCTAATGTCTTGAATAGCTTCCCGGGGCGGTTCTTCAATACCAACAGGCGCTTCCGGACTTTTCCTTGCTAACGATCTTCTTGACCAACGTTTCCGCACCGGTGATCCAGTATCGACAGGAACCAATGATAAATTATCAGACGACCTACTCGCAATAAAATGACGAATGTCAACAGGACTAAGGATCCTTGGCGAACTCCATGGAGAGCACTTAAGAGGAATAAATTAAAAATTAGATCATGAACTTTTCCACAATAATTCACTGAAAAGCTTCAGTGGGTTCCGGTATACCTGAAGGCTCCGTGGCCCAATCGGATGTGACGTATGTCGTCCTACGGGGCCTCCATTGCCCTGAATGGCCAGCATTGTGTCAGCGAAATGCCGTGCTCTAAAATTCAGCTCTCGGATCCGCTCCTGAACAGATAATGGTCTAAGTATGATCCGCCCCGAATTGGAGGCATCAAGATTACCCAAAAGTGCGTCTGTCTGTGTCGTTTGTGACAATCTCCGAAAGTACAGCCTCGCCTCTCCTTCAGGATAGCTTACTGAATAAATTACAAAATATGCACAAAGTTTGTCAATAATGACACATCAGGTCGGGGAAAATTCTACATTTTAAATCTTACAGTCGCCTTCTTTTCTTCGCCTTTGGAACGCAGTTCTCACAACAGAATATCCGACGTACGCAAAACCCGCAAATATGGCTGAACAAAGGGCGACCTTGTTCATAGTCCGGTCGGCCGTGGAACTCGAAGCCATCTTGGATGACCTTTATCAATATCCGTTTCTAAACGATATGATGACCTCTATGAATATCTGCTGCAAACGATCCATTACAGTGCCACCAGTCAGCGTACTTCAAATTCCTGAAAAACATTGACTAGTTAGTTATGAATCTGTCAAAATTCGCTGTCTGGACTAATCAAACAAAAAACTTACCTTAAAATCGGCCGATGACTAGTCGACCCTTTGAAGCCTGATGGCAGTTTTGGCACATGTTTCCAACGTAAACAGGTAGGTCTCCTCCATTACTCACTCAGTGTTTTCTGTTGCACTTTAAAAACTTTCTGTCTCCAGAGTGTACCTGACTTAGGTTACATCGTTTTCTGCAGTGAATTTGTACACAAAACCCAGATGGAAAATCCTGGATGTACCTAGATTTCAATCAGATGCTTGCACACAAACTACATGTGTTCTTTCCTATGATTTTTCTGGATCCTCGCACATGGGCAACTTTGTCTCATGAGATTTTTAAGCGTGAGGACACATTTAAGATTTCCTACTTGCTATGGAACGGCCAAAATATGTTGGTAACTAATTAGATTTAATGATGAAGACGGAAATGAATTGTTGCTTCTCTTGACGTGCTCTCCACAAGAAAACCGAATCAAGTGGCCTAGCCTACTAATATGAAGTGGAGAAAGTTAGGGTGTTTTTGGTCTTTCCCGTCTCAGTATTCCTCTCCTCGGCCATATCTCTTCAGCTCAACAAATTCGTTTTTGCTGCATTGCCACAGCACACTTGTATAGTATAAGGTGGAATTTACTATACTGGGTCGGTCGTTGTAACAAGTCAATTTTGCATGGTAAATAATTAATTCCTAAATTAGGAAAACACAGCCTGGCAGTGTGGGGTTAGAGAACTACGTTTATTATTAACCCCTAAAAATTTGCTAAGAAACCAATAGAATGACGCAGAGTAATTCAACGTAACACTAGCTGTTAATCTGGTATTGACTGTTACTCATAAAACTAAAAGCCACCAGTACCGTTTAAAAGCTGTAATGATATATGCAGGTTCAAAAAAACGCAACTTTAACCTTTATCCAATGCCCTCATTAATGACGAAAATTCATAAATTAGGATACCCCTCCTGTGCCTTTAGCCAAAGGAGACCTGTGTCAGGTTTGGCCAAAATGAGCCGTTTGCTTTTAAACGTCAATCGTACGCGGAGAAATGTAAAGGTATCATAAATGAATTCTATTTTAAGGTATAAATGAATTTTTAGGATACGTTGATCAAACCAACCCGTGTTTTTTCTTTCGAATTAATGTTGGCTTGTTATCTCGTTAGTAATTTTTTGAGCTGTCGGTCTCATATTTAAGAACGATTGGTACCTTTTTTTTATAGAAGAAACAGAATAGCGTTATATCTATGAGCAGACTCTCTAGCACAAAAGTCCATTTGGAAATTGAAGGCTTGACAAGATTTCCCCCACGTTCTATTCTAGAAACTATTGAGCCATATTCTATATATTTTAAGTTTTTCGTATATTGTATACCCGCACGCA
>JAAXOA010003093.1:0-12056 GCA_036561885.1 Salina celebensis
CAATTGTCAAATCGAAAGTCACATTTCAATTAGGTCAAAATACGAAGTATTAAGAGTTCAAATGTATAGCAAATTTAATGCATACATTTATGAAATTAATACAAGTAGATTGCTAAAGCTATAAGCGCGAGAGCGAACGCTAAACTATGATAGTATTAGCGTAAAGATTTCTATGGGGAAATTCCTATAGTCGACAATCCTTGGGTATTACTTCATTTACCAAATTGTTTTTGGTGGTGTCATCGTTATCAGTTCCATTCTACAAGCAGTTGACAATGCTACTAAATGGTTCAATCTTGACATAAAATATATGTTATCAATTTAATTTCAAAGTTCTATAAAACTCCGATTTCCTCAAATCCCCTCCATTGTGCATCCATGATGGACATCCAACGAACCAAAGAGTCTGATACATATTTTATACAGATTCACCTGTTTTACGCTGACTGGATTGAAGCCTTTTATCGATTGTTCTATCACTTGTCATGGACACCTCATAAGGTTCATTTCAACTTTGCATCCATTACTTATGAGTATTCCACAGGACCCAGACTTATGAAGGTATGGTCACAAAGTCACAATACATCAGTTACTGATACTGATATGCTACAGCTTAAGATATGCTTCCATAAGGCATAGCATACATAATATAGACTAAATAATTAAAATATAGACTAAATTCGAATACCTAAATTAAAGGTAGGGTTCTGGATAATCCAATCATTAATTGTGGCATATTGTGCTTGGGAATGCACTATGACAACATTTAACCACTATGCATCCACAACAATGAAGTGGTTGTACAAATTCGCATTTCTAACCTTCGGGCTTTACAACATCAACTGGACAATTCAAATGTGGAGCGATGTCCCTAAAGTTCCAGCTTTACTAAACAAAGGAATGACACTATACTCTGCTCTTTGTGATAAAACAAGAAACACAGGAATTGGGAAACTGAAGTATTTTAAGTACAACCGGTTCTTACTTGCCTTAGTGTTAATTATTCCTCTGAGTGCATCAATAGCATACATTGCAGTTGCAATGCCAACAAATTTTGATGTCCAGGCTGCATCCAATAACGCTTCTTTTTCAAACACTCTTGAATCTATGCTGATTACATGGTTTCCGATAAAGCTATACTCAAAAGCTGAGTTGTATCTATTATCAATAATTTATCTGTTTATAACAACGGTAGCTGAAACTTCTTGGCAGATAAACTTTTTCTTGATGATTGCCTGGGTTTTCTATTTTCGGAAGATGATTCAGATGTCCATTCAAAGAATACAGGCCAGTCCCGGAGACACTGAGTTACTAGAGGTAATGATTCTATGCAAATGCTTGTTGTGTCATTCATTTGAGAGAATTAGGATATGGATATACTGTACATACATACCGTAAAATCTCTTGCAGGAAATACAATTGTATACAAAGATTGAAATGTTACTTGATGAGCTGAATGGAATGATTGGAATATTGTTCACATTGAACTTGGCAAATTCAATTTTATCTACTTGTATTATTCTTGCCGACATAGTGGCAGTTCGTAACGATTATACGCAAATCGTCCTAATGTTAGTCAAATGGTTATGCCTGCATCCATGTATGATTTTGTTATACTACATGGCAGATACTCATCGAATGGTAAGGTTACAACCAAATTTTTAAGTTTTCACCTCTAAAATTATACATTATAGTTCATTGTTAAATCTTTTGCAGGGTTGCCAACTTCCAAGCATTTTTAAGCAGAAGTTACTTTCTCTGATAACTCCTAATGTCCCTATGAGTCTTAATTCTCTCCATATTTCAATTATTTTGAATCATGATTCACAAGCAAATAATTTAGCCTTTAAAGGAGCCGGCTCATTCATTGTCTCATTTTCGTTCATTGGAAGCGTAAGTAAAAATTGACAACATTTTTGTTATATAATACATTACTAAATGCTGTTCTGTGTATCTCAACCAGCTCATTGGAATGCTGCTAACTTATACTGTTATCGCAGCACAGCTAGTTTCTGGCAATTAGGCGTATTAAACTTCAAAATGATTACTTAATATCTTTAAATGTTTGTATGTTTGAAAAATTGTTTATATCGACACAACAATGAATAAATTTTCGCATATTGTGAGTTTCCGTTCATTGGAATGAAGCGTATGCACACAGTCATATTCACATTGGGCAAAAATGACAACTAAGACGGAATCTAAGGACGGATTTCTTTGTAAAGTTCTTGATAGGGAAGGGATATCTGTATCTAATGAAGCTCCAAAAAGTATCGAATCCAAGTACATCCTTTACCTTCTTGATGTGGCCTATATTTTTGGTCTCGCGCCAAGTAAAATTTCGTATCAAGTGGGTCGATTTCCTCATTTTACTTGGGTGCAACCGGGTAGAGTCAGAGTCTATTGGTGCATTCCTTGGCAGTTTTGCATACTTTTAAACATTTTTGTAACTTTAAAGCAATCTCTTGACTTCAGTACCTTAAACATGCCAACCGCGATAGCTAGCATTCATAAAATATCTTACTTTTGCTATTTACTCTTCACTTCTTCACTATTTTTCACTTTCTCGACTCAGATGCAAAAGTTTGCAGATATCCTTAATGAAATCAGTGCGATAAAACTTGAGTGCGGACGAGAAACGAAACGTACTCAAAATGTCAAGTTGGTCAATGGGAAAGTAAAAGTAAGTCTACTTAGTTTTCCTTGAAATGTAAGTAAGCATTGCATATGCATATTTTTTCCTTCCCAGGAGTACCTTTTTAAAGTTGGGCTGGTTCTTGGTATCATATTGCTCTGGACATCGTTGACAACCTCAGCAGGTACTCGGATCAAGATCAGGAAACTAATTCGGTCCAGTTTCAGTGGAGTTCCAACTGTTTTAATAGAATCTGGAACCTACTTCATTAATTTTATTTCCGAGTTAATCACATCAACTGATCACATAAACCTGGATGCTCAATTGCCAGTCGGTTTGAACAAACTATTTATTGGAGCAGTAGGAGCATTCTTTACCGGCTTGGACATTGGAAACACGTTTGGCTGGTGCATTGCAGATTGTTACATTCTTTTATGGAGCATGGAATTTCGTCAAATCTTCCGACAACTGTCCCATAACCCCAACATGTCTGATATCAGCTTGAAGGTATAGTTCAATTGTACCCATGGTGATGTGGTATTTCAAAGGTATATAGCTAAATCTAATTTTTTCCTAAGCATTATACTTTTCAGAACATAAAGCTCTTCGTCAAAGCAACGGTTTTGTTGGAATGGTTCAATACAACCACTGGCTACTTGATTCTTATGTTCGTAATATCAGAATCTTTGTACATCTCTACAAAAAGTGCAGTGCTTCTTACTAGCGACCCTTCACTAGAGGCATCAANATCAGAATCTTTGTACATCTCTACAAAAAGTGCAGTGCTTCTTACTAGCGACCCTTCACTAGAGGCATCAATTCTTCGCATTGTAACATTTACTCCAATGATTGCAACTTTGATAGCGTCGGCTGGTGTGAATTTCGAGGTTTGCCATTTGGGGAACCTAATATTTTGCTGTTTCAAATACAATCTGTTTCAAATATTTTTTAATTGGTTTTAGGCGAGAGCATTTGCACTTCTCATAAAGGAAAATTATGTTGGCTTAGAAGGGTGTTGTGACCCACACTTATATTCCAAAATGAGTCAAGGCCTGTCAGAAAATGCTTTCATGAGTGAAAAGTATGCATACAAGGAGGAGGTGGACCGAGGGTTGATCATTATCTATCATGATTTGTCAACTAATGCAATTGGTTTCCAGGGATACTTCTTCACAATCACATATGCCTTTGTTGGAACAGTAATGAGTGCAATATTTACTTACACGGTTGTAGCTATCCAGTTGTCATCGTCGTCGTAAATCTCACCTTGACGATATTGCGATCGCAACCATTTTAAATGACCAAAATTTATAATACGCATAAGAAAATTCATGCAATGCACCTAACGTTTCAATTTTTCACGTTTTATAGTTTTATTCATACACGTTAGATTAGCAGACAGTTAATTCGTATATAACTCTCATTATTAATAAAATTCATTGTTTCAAAAAAATCATATATCTTTAAAAACTTATTTAGTCCTATGCTAGATTTACAGAAACTAAAATATAAAAACAACTACATCACTATTACTGCAACGAATAACTTGAAGAACACGGGGATAACATGAATATAATATAGTAGTAGCGTGCATAACGATACAAGTTGTAACAACAAAAAGTTTGGATTGTTTTTTTGGTACTGCGTCAATGAGTGTGTATTTATAGAATATAGTTGTGTGTCTATAATACATCAATTAGTTTAATTAATTCTTTGTGATGTGTGATTTTTCAGTTTACATGTAGGCAAATTGCATATAACATTATGAAACAGACTGATTTGTGATGAGTTTCACTTTACAAACAAAATTCACAAGCAATTCATACGCACATCATGGGAGCTGTTGGCAGTATGCTGCACTTCACAGTTTCTTCAAGTGTATCTTTTTTAAAATTTTACGTATAAAAATTTCATTCTCGTATCTTGATACTTTAAATACAATAATTTATTAACGAAACTTTCACCTAAGACCTAAACAGGATTCACGAGAAAAGTACATGAAATACTTTTATGCTTGGAAATAAATAGCCAGTCCAAAACCGCAGAAACTTTTGTTAAGCGACACATCAACCGCAAGTTGTAATCCAAAGATTTCGTAAAATAAACAATGTAGCTTCATGTGATAGGCACTCTTAATAGTTTTATCGATCGCATATTTTTGTCATTTTCATAATACATAATATATTATTCTTCGATAAAAAAATTAGTTTATCGAGAGTTCAAATATACATGCTATCTTCTTCAGAGGAGCTAATGAATTTTAAGCCCACAATTGCCGAATTTCCAAAATAGAGATTCTCAGTTATTTGATTACTTACTTCTTCCATCTATTCTACTAGGCCTACTGGAACTGCATGTTTGAAACAGAAAAAAACTAAATTGAGGTTGAGAAAAAAACTAAACAACTAATGTATTTAAAGCCTTCCATGTGGTAAAGGCAGTATCATGTATTCAAGCCAAGCTGCAATGCATACACACACTAACTCTCTCTTTTTTTTAATAACTCACAGGTATCTGACGACTTTAATTAGAGAATATAGTTTACTTCCTGAAGCCACAAAAATGGACAGCTCTTTTGGCATACTTACTTTAAAGATACATAAAATATTATCTTTAAGAAGATTACTCTTCTGTGTCTACACAGTCTTACACCTAAGCACCTAAGTTGTTCTATTATACATTCATTATCATACGATTCGAAAATCTTGATAGTAAAAACATCACGTCAGCAGTAACATACACACTTTTCATATATTATTCATGCCAACAATATACTTAAAGTGGTCTTTGTTTTGTCTAAGATCAATTCTTAGGAAAAGAAATCACTAATCACTAACCAAATCAGTCGTCCTGTGACACCTGCGCTTTTCATTTTAAAAAATCACCAGAGCTGCTACTAAATTGAATCAATCAAACATGAACACCGTTGATCACCGAGATGCCAGTAAATAAACTCATTAAAGCAAAACATTAGAAAAATAAAACAGAATAATTTAGAGATTAACTGTTATCAATACTGTACAATTTAATGAAAGATGTTAGCTGGTCTTACATTTGTGCTCTGAGCTCTCCATTAAAAAGGTAGTTAAGCAGAGATAGTAAGTGGTCTATCATTTTGTTGAGAACACATTAGGAAACAATAAAACATGATTTAAAAAAGTAATAAAAATCAAAAGAGAATAACAAATAAATGCCAGCATTTCCAGGCTGTCGAATACATTAGATTGTGTGTTTAAAAATCAAAACAAAATTGATTTTATCGTACTCCATAAAGTCTCCTAAGGTTTGGCGATGACAATTTTCTTTTTAACAACAATGAACGTTTGGACGTTAAAAAATGTAAAAACAAGTAAGTTTTTGTAAGCAAATAGCTTATACAAAAGTAGCCATAGGTGAAGGAAGATTTGGGTCAGGTTTCTTTTTAGCCCCGTATTGACCAATAAAGGAGCCATCTTCAGCGAATTTGGCTGTAACAACAAGAAATCATGTTTATTCACTGGGTAAGAAAAGCTATGTATGCATGTATTTAAAGGAGAAAATGCGTTCTATATCATGAAAAATTACCTTCATCGCCATAATCGCCTATTGAATCTGTATCAGATTCTTGAGTGGGTTTGAAATCACTTCCCATTGACATTCGTCCTGATCTCTCTTCGACTCTGGAAGTTAATTTAATGAAATGATAATTTTTGACAAAAAGCTATTGACCTTAAAATTTGCATGTTAGGTAGCTAGCTTACGGTTGAGAATATTCACGGAAGCCCCCTTCAGCATAGTCTAAATGACCATGAGCTATTTCTCGTTCATAAACCGCGTACTTTCCTCCACGATTTCTTTTTACGATACAGATTAGGATCAGGATCAAAACTAAAAATGCAATGGCTACGATGAGACCAATAAACCATCCTGTCGTTGTACTTCCAGGTCTCGCAGAGACAATTGGACCATCACTTGGATAAGTATAAATCTCTTCAGGATCAGATATTTTTTCATTGTCTCCGTCGACTGACACCACCCTAAAGACGTAAGTTTCACCCGGTTCCAATCCGCGAACAGTTGTGTTGAGGTTGTAGTACTCAGGCTGAGTGCTTTCATACTTGGTATCACCGTATTTTTTGTACTGAACGAAAAAGTGAGATCCTGCACGTCCAGTGCCTTCCTTGTTTGGTACCCATTTAATGAGAATAGAGGCTGCACCGTCGTTCTCTGTTGTTACTTGAGCCCAAGAAAACTTGGGTTTATTGAGTGGAGTTATAAGTCCAAAGTGCTCTGTGCTCCTTTCGATAAAGTTATCTTCTCCGGGTCCCTTGGATGTTGTAGCTTTGATGTGAATTCTGTACTTGGTTCCAGGCTCCAAACCAGCCAGCTTGGCATCTGTAGCTTCGGGATCCATAATGGGAGGCTCTCTTTCCATAATTGGACCAACCTCAGTTCCAGTAACCTTTTGGTAGTAAATCCTATAACCTGTCAGAATTCCATTGGGTTGGTCAGGTTTCCTCCAGACCAAATATAATGCACTAGCTCCTAGTGGGTAAGCATCGAAAGACTCAACAGGTCCTGGGGTCCCTTCTTCTGTCATAACTTCAATAATTCTGCTGTTTGGACCATTGTAGTCGGTGTTGTATGCTAGAACCACAACATAATTCTTGGAAAATGGGATGAGTTTATCCACAACTGCCTGAGTTGCATCATTCTTGATGAGTATCTCTCTTCGGTCATCATCTCCATCATTGTCTGTCCAAGTCTGAATTTTGTAACCTTCGAACTTTCCTCTGATGTTTTCTGGATTGACAGGGTCCCATGAAAACATGGCTGTTCTTGCATCTAATTTATCGATCAAGGTAAAGTTTGCAGGTTGTTCGGTTGGTTCTGCCATTCCAGAGAAGCCGGTTATTTCATTAGCAGCAACGTTAGCTTCTCCCACTTCATTGACCGCTCTCACCCGTATTTTGTACGGTCGATAGGTAGGCTGGTTCTCTATTACAAGTTGACTTTGCCTCCAGTCATTGATATTTTCAATCTGCCATGGACTTGAGTTGTCATCCGGTTTCCATTGAACAACGTACTTGAACTTAGGGGCATTGTGATCAATCTCAGGCATTGGTGTCCATGAGATTACAAGATTTGATGGAGTGTTTCCATGTCCTTTCACGTTGTCAGGATTCTTGTACGGCACGTCCGGAGTTGTAAAGCACACATCAGAATGCAATGATGGAATAGACGGACCAATTTTGTTTCTGGCGATCACACGGAATGTGTAATTTGCCCACGGACTCATAGATACCTTTTAAGATACAATGAACGCAAATATTTTATTATTAGCGTTGCAAGATAAAGTATTACAGGATAATACAAAAGGCTGGCGATCAGAAAGAAAAATTGTCATTCAAATAGCATTCAGATGACGAAAAATATTTTAAAACATCATGTGAAAAATTATGCCAAGAAAAGTGTCAGTCAAATATGTCTGTCTTTACCGTATAACTGGTCTCCGTTGCTGGTACATCCCGATATGCGACTTCCCAAGTATCTGGAGTAAAGCTAGTGTTGTATTGGATTGTGTAATAGAGGATGGGCGACCTGTTGTCATCCCATAGGTTGCCATCTGGTTGTAGCAGTTCGCCTGCCACATTCAATATTTAACAAATCTGGCATGTTAGGTACATCTTGGACAGTTAGTGTGGCGGATGCTGTTGCATTATCCCACTCTGTTTTCGCAACGCAAGTATAGACCCCCGAGTCCAGTTCGGTTGTCTTGTCTATCGTAAGAGAATTATCCTGGAGTTTGACGTAACGGGGTTCTGTGTCAAAGTCAATAACTTCGCCATCACTGAGCCAATCGATTGTGAGTGACAGGGTAGGATCTTTCACAGCACTACATCGGAAAGTTGCAGTAGTTCCTGCTGCCACTTCATAGTCCTCTGGTTTATCAACAATCTTCGTGTGTTCCTTCACAACCAAGGTACCCCCAGCACTATCATTTCCAAACTTATTTCTAGCGTCACACAGGTATTCACCGGCATCTGGAAAACGGACATCACGAATTTCCAAGTCACCATTATCCAAGACCTTGAATCTGCCACCGGTCAGTTCTTGGTTGTTCTTCAGCCATCGTACCAAAGGACGGGGAGCACCGAAAACTCGGCATGTCAAAGTTACCGACTTTCCGTCAGTGGTTACTACGTCGCTTGGTTTTTCAGTAATTTCGGCCGGAAGTGCCAAAACATTTACGTAGACGTCCTTGTACACGTATCCGAATGAGTTCGTAGCGTTGCATCCGTAATTACCCGTATCCACCTTCTTAATATTTTCAATTACAATCCGATTGCCCAAAACTTTCCTTCTAGGATTATCTTCCGCTTCATTCAGCGGCTTTCCATTGTGCACCCATTTTATTTCTGGAGCAGGCTTTCCACTAGCTTCACATCTAAATTCAATCGTTTCACCTTCAGCTGCATTTTGGATCTCTGGCTCGACCGTGAAATACGGAGCAGCATAAACTGATAATTGAATTGAATATGAGATAGGAGTTCCAACGCCATTCGTCGCGTCACAGTCATAGGCTCCTTCATCAGTGAAGTCGACGTCCTTGATTTTCAACGTTTTGCCGTAATTATCGTACTCCAAACGATCGTACGGGAGCCCACTTCCCTTTTTAGCCCATTTGATTTCCGGAAGTGGTCTAATAATAACATTGATGAAATTATGTGGGATTAGATTCAACTAAGGATCAATCGCTCAAAATTGCATTTTGGTTACTTACGTGCCACCGATAATACACCAAAGATTCACAGTTGATCCACGAATAGCAACATGGTTTCTTTTTGACGTGTATTGGATTTCTGGCATTGTGCTTGTTGAGAGTTGCCGAGCTACTGGTTGGAGCGACATTCAGGTAGACCCTATTTCCGAGCTTGTACTCATTCCTGTAAATATAAGCGATTGGAAATATTTTAAAATCTCAACAGACTCAAATGAAACATGAACTGATCAATGTTTTTACCTGAAGCGTGAGTATGCGGCACAGGCATAGAGAAATTCTGAACTTTTATCAGCACGGGTGACGTTTGAGAACCAGAGGGAACCTTCAGGGTCTACGGTTATTCTTGATGAGTTGATGCTTTGCAAAGCTCCTTGTGCATTCTGTGGAAGAAAAAAACGATTATCGGTCTGTATTACGGCAAAAAGTATGTATAATGTAGGAACGAAAAACTGTCAGACTAATTCTGGTCAACATAGAGTTCACAGAAACACTTCAGTTGACGAAAAATACTAAAAAACATCATTCAAAATACTACTTTCAGCACGGATGAGCTGGCTGGCATTCTGCCAAATATCATACCTGCAGCATCCAGTAAACATGAGGTTTTGGCCAACCGTCCGGAGGACTACATGGTAGCTTAAACGGGTTCCCTTCTTCCGCAACAATTGTAGCTGCTTCCTCTTCTTTGAAAGAATTCAACTCAGCTTTTCTCAAAAATACTGAGTTGGTCGTTGCCGTACCCCATTCATTATAAGCAAAACATTGATACTGGCCGATATCGTCAGTTTGCGGTGAGGTAACTACCAGAGTTCCTCGTCCTTGCTGCTGGGAGATTCTATCGTCGTAAGTCTGCCAGTTAAATTCTTTCCCGTTCTTGATCCACTTATACTTTGGTGCGGGCTCACCCTCCGCTTCACACTCGATAATGAAAGGCTTATCGTTTTCATCTTGTCTTTGCTTAACTTGAAATAACAACTCGTCCGTAGGTGGTTGTTTAGTAATTAATGGAGGTGATTGCACTAGAAAGGAAAATACTCTCGTTTAGCTAGAATCCTTACAAAATGCGAAGTAAACAAACTTTGGGAGGACGCATGCATGTGATCTATGAGGCTTACAGAACATGCTTTGAGAAGTTTTCGCTAACTTTTCCGTTCAAATTAAGACCACTTTATGGCTCACGATCACACGCGTTGTTTTCTCCAAAAAAGAATGTCTACACTCATAAATTATTCTGACGGTTGTAACCTACCGGCTCCTGACGCAAGTTCAAGAGTTGAGTAAAGTACCAAAATAGAAATTAAAAGGCAGTTGGCAGTAGTTAATGGTCGGAAGTCCCAAAATCTACTTCGGCTTCTTCTCTGAGAATGGGATTCCTGGGAACTCTGGCGATGGTCTGCTCCGGTGGAGTAGGACCATTCTGAAGTAAGTCTACTTTCTAGTAAATCAGCACTCATTGTTTCTTCTAGGGGTAATGATGAGGTTGACGTTTCCTCCTGCCTTTGTGTACTTAATCTTGTGCTGGAGTTTTTGTACAAACAACAATTATAGCTAGTTTTCTTCATGATTGTCCAGTGACGATGGGCGCTATCTAGTTTGTAGATTTTCATCAGGAATCTAGAATCCGGGGCCCAGAAATATCTGCAAAAACAATCAAACACAAACAGAGAATTAGTAAAAAATGATTCCCTTTCATTTGAGCACTCTCCGTCTTAGGTCACCCCATGAACAAACTCTGCACAAACGCAAATTCTTCCAATTCTCATTATCGATGAAGTAATTTTGCTAATTTGCCAATGCAAACATTTGACTGGTGTATTTACTTCTCCGGAAAAAAAAACTTTTTTTTTTCATGAAAGCTAATGTTTGCAAAGCAAACAAACGTGTTTTATGGTTAGTCAGTTTCCTCCACACATCCGCTCCGGTAAAAATCCAACAAAAAGTTGGGGAATAACCGACAAAAATATTGAATGAAAGTTTATTTTCAATCCACCAAAAGTCTAAGGTTCCAAACGTATTTCCTTCACTTTTTACTACACAAAGGGCAATCCCATTAGTTGTGCTAACAAAAAATAGACAAGAAAAAATGTATCATCCTGAAGAAACGGGTGAATGGACAAGGAAATTTAGAACTACAAAAGTGATCCTGTCCAACCTCTTCTCCTTTTCCTCAACTTTCTCTATTTCTTTGCTTTCTCCATTAGTCTTCTTGTCATACCGTCATCATCTTTCCCTTGAGCATGTCCTCCCAAAATATCGTTGTCATTCGAAGGATGCCAAAAAAGTAAAGTAGCTTGTTCCACATCAGCAAAAGAAATGTCTCCAGAATTGGATAATAAAACAAGCCTGTGGAAAAAAAATGACTGTGTCTACTCGCAAGTCAAAATGACAGGATAAGGGCATGTGTAAAACTGAATTTGGTGAGCCACACGAACTTTTGTAAAGAAAAAAAGTTGACAGTTTGTATTTTATGATAAATATTTACAAAAGAAATACACTTCAGTATCGAGTTTCATTAAAAGGAAAATCTTAAACTCTTGAGAAAAACGGTTCAACTTATAAAAATGAACTTTCTCTAAGCTATTACTGCTAATTCAAGAGGAAAAATGGAATTATTGAGCCACTTGCTTCCGGGGGAAAAGGAGTCGAGCGAAAAAAGGA
>JAAXOA010003094.1:0-12054 GCA_036561885.1 Salina celebensis
ATTTGGTATGTAGACTTATATTGACCTAAGGATCAAACTCTAATGGGTTTTAATCCTTAAAGGTAAGTCCTTGGCAGGTTCCTGCAAGTGCCCGAAAGGTTTTTTAGGACAACACGGGTTAATTTTTTGTGGGATGATGCACCTATATAAGCTATACCAAAATACGCAACGCTTAATTCTATAGTTGCAACGATTTTTAATTAACCAATATGTCCTTACTAGACTCAGCAACCATCTGAGAGGCCTGGTATTAGTTTTTAGTTGAAGTACGCCCGTGTTTTCTCTTCACCAGCGCAAGTCAACAATAAATATCTTGAATAGACTAGACAAACTACTTTTCTTCATATGTTTAGATTTGGTTAATATTGGCGAATAAAGTTACTGGTGTTATATACATGTATTATTCCACTCGCCTCGTACCTATTAAGAAAATTGTGATAATGGAAACCGTTAAGAGATAAAATTTAATTGTACAGAGACACTCTTTCTAACCGTTAACTGTTAGCTAAACTTAGGCATGTAAGAGAAAGTAAGTGAAAGTTTTGACGAATGATGTGATTCGAAAATGTTAAAATTCTTTCATTTTATCCATGATCACGGATAAACCTGACATATTTTTCGCCTCTAACTTTTTGGCTTTTTCACGCATTCAAACACCGGAAAATTACAGATGTGTCGATGGGTCCCCCGTATCCATACCAGCTTGAAGCTTTTGAGACCCTTTTCACAGGAAGTTTTGCGCCAATGTGTGCACTTGTGATATTTGCAGTAACAATTTAGTTTAGTTTTGATTAAACATTTTGCCAACTTTGTCTCAGCAATGATTCAGCTGTGTCAGATGTTACTGCAACTGCATCGGCTGTCCAGTTGATGAAGGTTGAGCCTTCACTTTGCAACATTGCATTCGTCGGCGAAATTCAGACTTGAACTTTTTGTTGTAGATTGCATAAATAAAAGGATTCACACAGGAGTTGCTCATTGCCAGCCAGTGGCTGCAAAACCAAACGATGTTAATATACTCAAAAGAATTGATCCAGGGGAAAATAGTCTGGAGAAAGTTGTAGGTTTGTAGGGGGAACCAGCACATTCCAAACATGATGACAACAACAGCAAGCATTTTTATAACCTAAAAAACAACCAAAAAGAATCAGTTACCCCATGAAATCCCTAAATTAGAAACATTTTGTAGTCCACATTTGATTACCTTTATCTTGTTTTGCAAAACGACTGCATCTCTTGTTTCCTCTCGGTTACCTGGTGGTTGAGTTCTCCAAAGTTCTACTCCCATGCGAATATATGCACCCGAAATTATGAACAAGGGGCAAAAATACTGAATAATTACTACACACTGGATGTAGTAAAGACGAAACGACTCTGAGAGCCAGGTATTTGCACAAAATGCTTTCGTTCTGCCAGGTCCATCTTCTATCCAAACAACGCTGCAAAAATACAAACGGAAGTTGTTTAGTATGCAAAGTGAAAGTCATGCACAGTGCCACCGTTGGCTAAGAACCGTTTTATTCTGCAGCGAGAATCTTGCAAATTAACTAATTTTGTGTGTTTTGGATGAGTTTTCTGATACATTCATATCTTTTCCTGACGTGCTCTTTCAAAATAGAATGTCGCCCCATGCCTGCTAAAACAAATATGCGCCGTGATGGGCCAAATATTTTTCGGAAATGATACAAACAGAACTATTTCGGAAACATCGTAAGCAATTTGCTATACTTCGAAAAAGTTTGTTTTGAGCGAGCAGTTTCCGCTTGACTGTATCCAATGTTATTAAATTCTCATGTTGTAAAATTACGTCGCCCCGTTACATGCTTAGTGATGCTTAGGATAAAAAACAAGAAAACTCCGATTAAAAAAACTGCATCAACGGGACTCTGAAGTGGTTCGTGGTATTTGAATTAGTACCCTAGTTAGTATTAGTACCCTCCCAGTGGCGACCTAATTTAATATTCCAATTTTGGTTTTATAAAGTTGACTACCAGCAAAGTAGGACCTCGAGACAGTAGCAATGACGAACATTGATCCGTATACTTTTTATCCAAAAGTTGCTCATTTACTTACTCATTGTGTACACATGCTATCTGAGATTGCGTCTATCGTCTGTCCCTATGTCCGCATTCTCAATCCTCTTTCTGATGAGAACTGTCCGGTGGTTTGATCAATCAACTTCAAATCTGGTAGAGAAGTACGCTTTGTTGTATCGTTTATGAGGAAATTTGGTCAACCCCTTCAGGTTCCTGCAGGCTCTTTAAAATGTTTTCGTCATTTTTCGGCTCTTACTTATAAGAGTTTTGGCAGATTGTCTTAAAAGTTTGCACAGAGGTGC
Organism: Salina celebensis; assembly: GCA_036561885.1. Taxonomy (NCBI): domain Eukaryota; kingdom Metazoa; phylum Arthropoda; class Collembola; order Entomobryomorpha; family Paronellidae; genus Salina; species Salina celebensis. Next base: position 2,339 of record JAAXOA010003094.1, read on the forward strand.
GCCGTGTCCTTTATGAATTGTTTTAACGTGAAATAGGCGGCTACTTCATAAATAGGGTTCTGTAGGAACCTCTTGTTTATTTTTTTTTGCCGATACAAACCACATTTTCGGCGGGTCCATTTTTGGCTAGTGCGGCCAATTTTCACCAAATTTTGTAGTGGAGATGTTTGGAACCTTATGCAGAGGATAGTCAGGTTATAATATATATCAGGTACCTTGAGGTGCCTGATTTTGGTGTTATCATCGACAAGTACTGTACTCTTTGACCGCGTTTTACCAATTTGAGTAAAGTAGATGCCAATTTGTGTGAATAGGTGCCTGAACTAGATCTTTAAACGATAAATACACTATTTTACCAGTGGTGTTTTATCATACTTACAAAGTACAGCTTTTAGATGTACCGTTCTGTACAATTCTCATCTGTTTTAACGCATGTCGGCAATGTTGATTTATTACAATGTAATGGTAATACCATGGTTTCATTTTGCCATTTATTCAAAGTCTATGTATAATAACCTAACTACCGAAGTTCAGATTAAAACATGTGGCGCTTCACTCCAATTTCTCAAATGCTGAACAAAACATGTATAGCTTCAATAATACTGACTGGGATTGTTAGTGGTTGTAAGAAAAATGATGAGTTATACCGTGCTTCAAACTAGAAACGGAAGGAATGTACCTCATTTCGTGTACATGTCTAAATCGTCTATATTATAGACTCCTTTAACGCATAACTCGTGAGTACCGACTTTAAGTTTAACATGTAAACAGTACTCAAATTTTTAAGTCGTATATGCATAATTGGTTTCCATTGTTCCCTTTTGAGAGCGAGTTGTCGGAGCACGAGTAATCTTAGACGAGTTGAAGTTATACCAGTTGATGTATTACCAAACTGAAGCATATTGAAAAAACTTACTTGTAATCCAATTCTGCTGGTAGTGCAAGGATAAGACTGATAGTCCAAATTGTTGCAACTAACCATCCCGCGGTCGCTTTCGAAGCCGCTGGAGAAAGGGGAAACATGACAGCCCTGTATCTGTCCATGGCAATCGCACACAGCGTAAACACACTCACAGTAACGCTGAGCACCTTCCAAATAGCACAATATGGACAAGAAAACGGTTATTTAAAGACTAAATTGTAAAATGACGAATGAAAATACCTGAACAAATGGACAAAAAGCACAGAGAAAATGCGGCAGATCCCAACGTTGTAGGAGTGCCGCTTGGAATTGAAAAGGAATCGTGAAAATTCCTATGATAATGTCCGCGACAGCCAAATTAGCGATAAAAAGATTCGTGACGGTGCGCATATGACGTGATGTCTGCATGAAAGTGAATCATACACAATACACGTTATTACGTATATATCTTGACCGTGAATCTTGGTAATATAAACTTACGTAAATAATCCCAAGAACTATCAAGTTCCCGAGCAATGCTGCGATTGAAATAGTGCCGTAAAGAACTGACAACAAAACAATTGCTGAATACGGAACCTGGTACAAGTTTGTACTAGATTCTGATACGTTTTTTGTGTTGTTTGTGGCTTCATGGAAGAACGATATGTTGCTCTGATCCGTCTCAGTTTCACCCGGGATAAGGTAAAAAGTCCTTGTTTCGTTTGACATAGTTGAAGCTACCGGAGATGCGGCTGTGGTGAAAGAATAGTTGAAAACTGAGCCTGGAAGCTGATATACACGAAAGGATATTTTGCACGGAGCTTTGTCCAGAGATTCATAACAGTTTTGGGCACAACTTACTTCAAACGAAAATACTAAAAACCAAAGTATGGTACTAAAGTTTGATGTTTTTCTGCCAGTGCCGATAAAATATTATATTTTAAGGCGCCCGAACCCAATGAGGCCTACTAGTTTGTTTGTTGAAAACATCGCTTGTTATAGACTGAAGACCTGTTCGTGATGTGCTAACGCTGGATACACTCTAGTTGTTTTGTTTCTACAGGCTTTTGAACATGAACTCGTCCATTGTACCCAAATATCTGATGTTCAATTGAAGGATAATTAGAAACTTAAAATTTATTATTAACCTTAATTCGGGTTTAATTGTTATTATTATTACTCACCAGAAAGCTGCATTTAACGTAAATATCTCAGCGTTGATTCTTCGCGGAAGGTATTAGTCATTAATTCAATATGATACAGTACGATTAAATCTGATTTATCAGATTGCAACAGAAAAAAAATCACTCCTTATAAATTGTTTGCTTGATATAAAGTGAATCTGTTGGATTTTAGTGAGTTTCCTGCATACAACACACAATCACGCTAACCACTCAGCAACCGGAACACATTTATGCGTAGAAATATTAAATTCGTATCAAAGTAGAACATGCAAAAATGCTGGGAAGCAAAGTGTCGTTTGGAATTAAACCTACCTTCCACGCCCAAATCCTAGGCAAATACACAAGAGATGCAATTATGTTAATTTTATCTACTGAGCAGAATGGTGAAATTTCTCCTGTTCCTTTGAAAAGAGTGTATTCATTTCAAATAATTTTTGTTGTATGCATGCATTACATCAGCAAAGTCAAACGAAAAGCTTTTGAACTACAAACATCCAAATGACATAAAATCCCCAGCGCCAGTACTCGTGTAAAGTTTCTTAGTAACATAATCCACAACGGAATTACTCAAAATTTCTCTCACATTTATCATCCGAACAAATTTCTTTGCCGACACTAAGCTTTTCACCAGTAACATATTTGCATGCTGTACAAGATATGCTTTTTTGGGGTCAAGAACAAACTTTACATAACGGAAATAGCACTAGCCTTTTCACGAAACAAATAAAGCACTTATTAGCAATAGAAGGCGTTTGGCCTCTCTAACTCACACTATGCGGTGGTAGATAGCTTCTAAAGCTCAGGCTTCTTAAGAGAAGTGTTTGTTTGAAACTCTCTGGCACACAAAATTCGGTCCATTTACTCAAGTTCTGTTCTGAAAAATGATCCCTGTAGCTTACGTACATTGTCGTAACTGCATATGTCAACAAAAATGCAATGTTTGCATGTAAGTCAAATAAAGTGAATTTTTTGTTGAAAATGACACTGGTGCAGAAATTCATGTTCATTTTTCCCCACCCGCCCTATGAGACATGCTTAGATATCAAAATGTACCTCGAACCTCAACGTAGAAGCATGGGAAAGAGCAACAACCATACCATATTACAATGAAATGAAGGAAACTTTAAATGACAACTTCCCAGGGAAACCTTGCATATCGTGACAGTAACTAAACGTCATAAGGTAACAACTGGCGATCCGTAAAATTGATTTCGCTTACTTTATAAATCATGATCCTATGTTGTGGAGTGACGTTGGAACGATAATATGTAGATTAGATGCAAATTGGATGCAACTGTTGAAGCTATCAGAAAAATATATTTTATAATAAACATCGCAATCTCTAATGCAGTACCGGCTAGCAAATGCTCGTCGCGGAAAAGGAGTCCTGATATGAAGTTCATATTTCCGATATGCCATTTTTCAATTGCGGACGTCCCGATTGTAAAACATACAATGTATCTAACTCCAATATACAAATTTTCGGTCTTTAGTACGCATGTTAAACTAAAAGGGATTTGGACTTCAGTTTTGAAATAGAAACAGACCTCATAAATCGTGTAAATGAAAGTATCAATACGAAATGTGTTGTTTCAAACTCATTTGTAATACAAATGTTGTTGGTTGTGTCGTGTTAAACTTGATTGTATGCACACGGGAAAATAGAATTTTTTTAGTCAAGCTTAGCAGTTTTATATGCCTGTTTGTTAAAGTAGCTTGAAACAGGCAAGGATGAATGCTTTTGGAGCATCATCTGGCCGAAATATTTGCAGAAATACATTTATAGATGTTGCTCGGACATCTTACACAAGAAACTTTAACAACTTAACAAGAGAACAAACGCAAGTCCTCTTAAAGTCTCTCTGGTTTGGGTAAAAGCTACTAGACAAGCCAAGACAAACTTTCCAAGTAAACGTTTATGCATGAGTGATTCTAAAACCGACTACTCTGGCCTTCTGTGTGCCATTGCTGTACTGAGTTGTGGACGTGTCATAGTAAAAGGAGTTCGTCAGGATGTTTCCAAACATTACTTATTCGTTGAATGCCTTCAAATTGGGCATTAAGTCGCTAGAAGAGTCCGCCAATATTACCGTATAACAAGCAACGGTCCATCCTATCAGGTAGTGCCCGGCATAGAGACTAACGATACAAAACTGTGATACTGAGGAAAAAGGTGCGCTGACAATGAGTGAAAGCTGGGCCACCAACTTTGTTCATAATGGGAAACAGGGCCATATTGATGACATTTGCGGTCTGACTTTTGCAAAACTGCAAACTGCATTCGTCTTAATGCCAATATTTGTGAGAATAGCAGAGGTGCTCCTTTAAGTTAAAGTCCAAGGTCACAATAGTATGCACATATTTTTCTCGTTTAGTTTGGTCACTTTGGTTAAAGCAAACATGTCTTATGGAAATATAACCGCAATTGGAACGATTGTTATTTTGTCCACTGTGGTAGGGGTAAATGAATTTGAGCGAATTGGGCTTACTTTGACGATCGTTAATTGGTCAATTCAAGTCTAATATAATACACTGAAATTTGCGATTAGAATTTAATTTATTCGTAATTTATAAAAAGTCTTTTGACCTGACGCGTTTTGCTCAAAGCACAAACATAACTGCGTTTTAATTACCGAAATAGTTCTATTTGCCATAAAGATCGAAACCGCCAGGAAACACTGGTACCCACTCGTGCGGTGTGCCAGTTGGGTCAGGATTGGTTCGAATCCGGATCGGCTAGGAAAATTGAATAAATTTATCTAATTTTTAAACCACAAATGAATGTTGGTATTATAAAAATCTAAAATAAATTTTAAAAATAAATATATTATAAACTGATACTCTTTGTGTACCGTGTGAAAATTTAGCTTCCACGACAACTGCATGAATAAAAAACATTACCTGTGAGTCCCTTTTTATGTTGTGTTGTATTCACACATTTATGGTTCCTTAACCATGTCCTTCGATTTCAACTATGTATTATTTCGCTGAATCTCAGAGGATGTTAAAGGACTTTTTTGTAGGCCTCTGTTAAAAATTCGTACTGTGGATTCGATAATTACCTCTCTCGTTTGTATTCAGGTCTTACAAATTTAAACATGTTGATGCGGAGAATATATATATACCAATATGGTATGTATTCTCCGTATCAGTATTATGTCCTAAATGTTTTCTGCTACGAACGTTGACTTGAATATTTTTTTTGTACTTCACTCCTAATTTCTAATTCATTCCTGCAACAACTTAGTGAAAACTTTCGTTCGCCATCATGTTTCGGCGAGTTTTATTTCAAAATTTTAGCAGATGTTCGTTTCCTTGGGTGCTTGGATGCTAATTACAAAAAACACACTTTGGATTAGATTAGCAAACAAGCGAAGTATGCAGCCATCAAAGCATATGTTTTCAGGAAAACAGGACTAAATAATATTCAACTCTAACACAACTTCCGGAGAAAGTCGTCCTTCAGATTTACACGTAGTCGAACTTGAGACTTAAGCAACCATCAACCGTTTAAAAACCCCAGTGCACAAATGACTTAACATTATGTAGGCATTAGTGTGTTGTTATTTGGTGGCTAGCCAGTTGTATGAAGTGATAATTACCGTGAATTTGGCTTACAAACCACTTTAAAACATTATCAAAATAATAATTATAATAAAAGCGGCAATATCAGCGTCGTTAGGAGTACGAAGGAAAATCCACGCAATGTTTCATATGTAGTTCAAGAATATGTTACTCCAATAATTTAAATAAATGTTCGAATGCATGTATTTCCTCCCTCCCTTGAATATAAGATAACCAGAAACACTACCTAAGAGTTTCATAATGAGCTTGCCATTTTCCCATTGTGAATGCAGACAAAGCCAATAATCAACCATGTTTGAGCATGGTTTGTTTCTAAAATTAACAAAGAATAAATTAAGCTCGTGTTGTGGATCCAGATAACGAATTTACATACAATAGTTGAGGTTGTCGGACACTTCACAATTCTGGCAAGATATCCTGCCGAACAAGTGGATTAGCAAATGCAGTTTGCAATGCAAATTTCTCAGCTGCATCCGAAAAGAATCTAGGATTCTATTTAGAACTGTCTTGAATCCTTCATTCCGTTCTTAAGAATAACTTTTGAGTGGTATAGTCTTATTGTTTTCTATATCGGGGTCTTGTCCACGTGCCTGTGTTTCCAGCAAGTTTGGTACAAATGCTCATAATACCCACAAAAAGGGTTTCAAACGGAACTCGTAGGTCCTACGCGCAGGTATTTCGAGAGCTTCAAGAGTTCTCTCCAAGAGTTGTAATTACTTGATACTTGCAAATTTTTCTAATGATTGGACTACATTTACATTAAAATATTGACCAAAACTATCGCTACACGTATCTTTCCGTCGTGCTCAAGCAAATGGGCCAATCTAAATAAAACTGAAATAAAAAAACCAAACAACGACTTTGTATAAAGCAATATGAACCTGAAACTAAGAAGGTCAAAAAGGGACCAAGTTGTAGGATCAAAGGAAAACCTTAATGGGCAACACATCCCCATACAAGCCATGTATCTATTTCAAAAGAATGGTTTCTTATTACTGAATCCGCTAATGGTTGGTAAAAGATTATGCTTTCTAGATGTTTGACCTGGGACATCTACATGAATTTCTAATACAAAGGCTTTCACTTCAACTGAAAAGAAGTTCATTTAATCAGCGTTTCCTTTTCCCGATTTTCAAATCATTTAATTTCCTGTCCCATGAGTTTGATTAAAAATACATACCAGTTGGAGTGATTGAGGCCAAAAAATTTCTACGAATGAAGAACAATATTGATACGATACGTTTAATTTACAGTACATTGAGAAATCATTACATATTCAGCTGTAACTGGCCTATACAAAATATATTTTTAAGTTTTACACGTTCCCACATTATACATCATAACGAGTTATTGGTGAGGTGTCCTACGTTAAAAATTCAACAAGAATCGACACAAGCTTCCATTTCGCAATTTTCCTGGGGGAGACCTGGCGTTTTACAACTTTTGTATACACTATAAATTCATTGAAAGTGTTTGGTTATCCTGCGGAAGTAATTTTTCAGACGTTTCATCTTAACGTCTAGAATTGAATATTGTCGCTACGGATATTTTCTTTTCGCTGTATCGCGTAACCCATAGTTCTGAGTTCTGAGCCTGGCGCTGTTTCAATCGTTTCGTTTGTGCTTCATACAGCTTTAAATGGTCCACCCAAAATAACTGAATTTTGTAAAACTGAACAGAAGTTAACAATGCTAATGCCATTTAGTATCCTCGAATTAAAAAAAAACATCCTGCATAAATTCAACTCTACTCACAAGTAATGATCCCTTTTAGTCTCATCGATATTGACTTCTAATGTATGAAACTATAGGTAATCGAACCTACTCTTTACGATGGTGCCATTCATTTTCCCAAGTGGGCCCTTATTTTTTTATATATTGAAGCATATTCATATAAGGTACCCCGTTAAATAGGAAGAAGGCAGGCTTCTCATCATGTTACGACTGCTATAATATTTCAAAGCACTTCGAATATGACAAATCCTTGCCTTCGCTATGCTGAAAGGTTTCCACTTGCCAACACAAAATCCATCACAGCTCGTGCAAAATAATAGATGAGAACTGGGTAAAGCAATTTTTATGCTTTTGCAGGATCGAAAAAACAAATGTTTTGAATCGAGATTTTCTTATTTCAAATACGAATGGTTGAGCTCATTATAAAAATACATGGTTCGAACAAACAAATTATCACAATAAATCAAATGAAAACAATATTCGAGTTGACTTTTTCCAGTGTGCATGTAAAAAAGGAAGTGGCTCGAATTAACCTGTAATTTTTCTCTTTGTAAGGAAGGGCCCACTTGGGAAAACGAAGGGCACCATCGTAAAGAGCAGGTTCGATTACATATAGTTTAATACATAAGAAGTCCATATCGATGAGACTAAAAGGGATCATTACTTGTCAGTTTTATTATCAGTGAGAAGGGGCGGAGGGGGAAATGGGCAAAATAATTTTATATTATTTCGCTTGGTTTCGATTTATTTCGTCGGCTTCAAGAGTAATTTCCGTTGTGCTGACACCAATAAGCTCAAAGTTATCGCGTGAAGCAACGAAAAATTAAACAAACCAGCAAAGGCCACCGGTCTCACGACGGGGCTAGTTGAGAATGATACCCGTACAATGAACAGATTAAGTTAAGAGTGTTACCCGTATCACGACATGTATGATTTTAAAAGTGATTCATTTACACGATATATCAATATGAGTAGTTCCCTGTGGACGGAAGCCCTCATTTCTTCTTAAAGTTTCTAACTGAGCAACAATATAAGTTAAGCTATCTTCTTTGAGAAAATACTAATCGTTTTCGGTCCAATACCGACCCCAGAGGGGACCTAAATACCGAAATTATATGATAGCAGCAAGAAAGTGAATAAGGCACACCCCACCTGTGTGACAACATAACGCTTTAAGTATATGATAGCAGCAAGAAAGTGAATAAGGCATACCGCCCGTGCAACAATATAGTGGTTGAGTTTATAATAGCAGCAAAAGAGCAAAAACGGCACATCACCGCCGGTGCGACAACATAGTGCTTTAAGTATATAATATAATAATAATAATAGCAGCAAATGAGCGTAAACGGCACACCACCGCCGGTGCGACAACATAGTGCTTTAAGTATATAATAGCAGCAAAAGAGCGAAAACGGCACACCACCGTCGGTGCGACAACATAGTGCTTTAAGTATATAATATAATAATAATAATAGCAGCAAATGAGCATAAACGGCACACCACCGCCGGTGCGACAGCATAGTGCTTTAAGCATATAATAGCAGCAAAAGAGCAAAAAGGCACATCACCACCGGTGCGACAATATAACGCTTTAAGTATATGATTGCAGCAAGAGAGGGAAAACGGCACACCACCAACCGATGCGACAACAAAGTGCTATAAGTTTAAAATAGCAGTAAAGGAGCGAAAACGGCACACAACCACCGGTGCGACAATATAGCGCTTTATGTATATGATAGCCACAAAAGAGCGAAAAAGGCACACCACAACCGGTGCGACAATACAACGCTTTAAGTATATGGCAGCAGCAGGAAAGGAAAAAAGGCACACCACCACTGGTGCGACAGTATAGATCTTTAACTATATAATAGCAGCAAAAGAGCGAAAAAGGCACACCACCAACGGTGCGGCAATGTTGCACTTTAAGTATATGGTAGAGAGTAGAGCCCTTCTCGGGTTGAGGGGCATCGGGTGTCGGGTTGAGGGGCATCTGTTGTTGAGTTGAGGGGCATCGGATGTCGGGTTGAGGGGCATCTGATGTCGGGTTGAGGGGCATCTGTTGCCGGATTGAGCGGCATCTGTTGCCGGGTTGAGCGGCATCTGTTGTCGGGTTGAGGGGTATCTGTGGCCGGGTTGAGGGGCATCGGTTGTCGGGTTGAGGGGCATCGGTTGTCGGGTTGCAGGGACTCACCGCCATCACCAACCTACATTGTGATTGCTGCACAAACGCAAAGACAGGTGCAAGCATAAAAGGCCATAGATTAAGAATAAGGTTAAACTAGATGTAGTAACAAGGGTTGCCGTTGTGATCAA
>JAAXOA010003095.1:0-12048 GCA_036561885.1 Salina celebensis
CTTCCTTCACATTGATATGGCTGCAAACGTAGAAACAAATATTTAAAATTGGAAATATACTGCTTACTCTTTATGTGACTTTGTTTTCCTCCATTTGTATAGAGCTACAAGGATACAGCCTTCTACAATTTTTATATCTTGTAGTCAGAAAGGATTTTAGTGGGGTAGCCCCAGTAGAGTTATGTCAACAATTATAATTCACTTTTTCTGTTGCACTGCTTCCTCATATGAGAAACTGCATGAGAGAGGCTAAAGGTTAAGCAAGGAGAGTGCTCAAATGAATTTTGGAGAAAGTGTGTTTGCTTATAAGAGAAAAGATTTGTGAAGGATAACTTTCACGTTGATTCCTACTCAGCTTCTTACTCAATTATCCTTTCAGATCAGCGACTGCTGTGTCAGTTAAATCCCTGCATTCTTTCACGTAGAGAATGTTATTCGTTACAAAAAAAATCGTAAAAGGAGAAATAGAGCTAGCTTTTATGAATGGTGCAATTAAGATTTATGAGAGAAATGAGCTTTTGCTTTACCAACAAAACCAATACGAGTGGTCCAAATGTGGTGTAGAAAATTTTTCAGAGAAGATCCCGAGGAGAAGTCACTTTCTGTCTACTGAGTAAAATAGCAGGGAGTCTGCTTTATATAGAATAACAATTGAGCTAAATATGCAATAGGACAAGGAGAGCTGTGGTAGTAGCATTTTACTCATCATCCTCATACATTAGCCGACCAACACTTCGTCTTTATTTTCAAACCAGAATATCATGAGAAGCCAAGTATGAGACAGATAAAAAAGATGCTGTGTAGATCTACGCTGGAGAAAGCTTCAGCTTCCGCACATACATGGCATTACTCACGATGGACAAAGAGAAAACGTATGTGTGAAACATTGTATCAGATTGAGATATGAAAAAATACTTTCTCTTGGTGATTCAGTATGAGTTAGGGATGGGGAAAGTATGCTTAAGTTGAATTCATTTACATACATCATTGCGAGGATGTCAACCCTGTACGATTTTTCATATGGGTAAATGAGCGATTAACACAGATTCGCAAAATGTTGATAATATATTCTGGCAGTTTTATGTGTTCATTTTTTAAGCTGGGCTGGCTTTAACTTCGATATTAAAACAAGTTAAGCAACTGAGGTTGGTGAGATATGTTCTTTAGTAGGCTATAAATGCGACAGTGATCTAACCCTGATTTTGATATTATACGTTGTAGCATATTTACAATACATATAAATATTACAAATGATCCTATTTTGTTCTGACTTATGATTCTCTAATAAACCTTACATTCAAGGCAATACTCACTTTCACAAAACTAGATTTAAAAACCAGTGTTGCAATGAAATACTAAAGTATTACACACATGTTTTGATGGATGGTGGAAATTTATTTATGGACAATATGGTCACAATGCAAACCAAAGGAAAATCCCGCAATGATATAAATATATTAGTGTTACGTGACAATCAATCCATCAAACACGTCATCTTGTCTGTAAATATTTCATCTAGATTTGACAAGTCAAGCAAAACAAGCTTCTACATTTGAACCAGAGCAATATTACAATTTATCTACATTAGGTTAATGTCAGTGTTTTGGTGGTCCACAGAATAATGCCTTCGGGGTTGTCAGCTTTACACATAGGTAATTTTAACTTCTAAAGGCTAAAGTGTATTGAATCTGAAAAAATCGACAATTCATGGAATGGAATCATGGAATCGAAAATTTTATGGTGTATGGAAAATATTGGTCGATCTTGGTTTATTGTTTCTTGGATTTCACGCACATTATACAACTGAAAAAGCTTCAATACAAACAAAGCTTATACAACGTATGCTCTGGAGGTAATCAAAACAAAGCCGGGCGCAGATTAAATTAAGAACAATTACCTAAAATGCAAACATGTGACCAACTATTGTGCCCTAAGGTTTCTTGGGTTATGTCTTTTATGTAATAGACCTAGGACCTGAGACCCGCATTGATTTTACAACTGATTTCAGTACGCACTACGTGGCCAACGCTAGGTACACATAATATAAATTGTAAGACATATATTGTATCCATACATATTTCATACAAGAAAATACACGAGTGTAAATGTACATGTAATGTAATCATAATATTATCTTTTAGTTTACCATGTCAATAAATTTACCATCACACTTGCCGAACTAAGGAGTTACGTTGATACCTCCGTTTGTATACCAACAAACCGACTTGTGAAGTTTATTTAAAACTCGGAAAACCCACAGTTAGTTAGCTATATTTTGATGTGGTACTGTATAACGAGTTTACATTACGTACACACAAATTTACTTTTCACCTCTTACAGGTACATATCCGTGTTTAGATTTCTTCAATGTTTGGAATAGTTGATAAAACTTTCTCTTTGACAGAGTAAGCGTTCATAATTTGCTTTGACTAATAGGCGTAGTATTTCCACTTGCATGGTGGATTGAAATCAATTTATAGGTGTGTTGTTGGTTAAATTGTTGATAAGATGTGAATCATAACGCATAAACAGCTTATACAGAGTACAGAATACATACCTAAGAAACAGTTCCTGTCTTCGTACAAAAACTGCGACATCAAGATTTCTTTGAGCAATGAATTTTTGCATAGGTGCTTATGTGTACTGATGCATTTTCTCTTTCATTTGATCCAACCATAAAAGCGTTTTATCATCTCCTGTAATTTCCTTGAATACTTAAGCGTGTTTGTTAGCACTAACTGAGACGTATGCTATGAATGTGCTCTGACGAAAGGATGCTTCTATTTTAACTCGTTGATCCTGTTTCCACCAAAGTGAAAACGTTTACTTGAGAAACTGAGACCGAGGCGATTGCATGCTTCCAACTTATGTTCCCAATTGCCCCGATTTCAGCACTGTTTGTATTTGTATTCCAGAAAACTAAAAAGGAGCAGATAGGTTCATTCTAACTTTAACATGTTTTGATAATAAAGATTTGTAAAGCAGTCATTTGATAATACTAGTTAGTACAATAAGTAATAAGTACTTAATGCAAATTTTACAACGATTTAATAGTGTGAGTGTCAGAGTATAGGCGACCGACAATTTTCCATCGCCTTATCAGTGGATTTGGAATCTCAGCATGAAATTCTGGTTTTAGATTTTTAGTGGTAATCCAAAGTACTTTAGCCAACGCACACTCGTACACAAACACATCTATTGTTTTTCAGTAAATAGGTAGAATTACATTTTCTCAGCAAGCATTTCGCAACATCATTATTTTCTTCACACCGGATATACTTTCGCTATCATTTGTCATTATAACATGAATATTGATTCGACGAATTTTAGGTATGCGTCAATAATTGTATTATGTTTCTTCAAACTTTTGCTTTACCATTCATGATCGTGTCTCAGAATACTAATTGCACGTAATGATTTCCAAGATGACGGAGTCAATCCTTCATAGTCATAATCCGAAGTCTGGCTTCTTTGTGACTTTGTTTGAACAGCTTAAACATAAAAGTAATCTCCAGAGAAAAACAAAAATTCAAGTGGATACAAGGCTAAAAGCAGCTGATTACTTTTATGATACTTTACAAATCGTATACATGAGTGACAAATGGACTTCAGTGAATACTGGTTCTCTATTCATGATTATTATCATAAAGAAAGTTAGCCTGGGGATGTTTTCCCGAATACTAACCGATACAAGCGTCACCGATTTGTCAAATGCGTCAGTTGGATATACTGCAGCAGAAAGAAAGAAAGTGCTCCTTTTTATGACGTAAGTAGAAGCGTACAAAGGCTGTAACAAAATGTAGTTCACTCCTGGAGTTAGTTCATAGTTACTAAGCTACATATTATTACCATTATTACCGTTGATACCAAGTGCGATTTTGTCATTGTGTGAAATGCGACAGCGACTGTTTTTCGTCACGGAAAGCGTCACGTCAGTGAATCGTTCGATTGTTTTATATTTAACTTCATCGTTTATAAAACCGCAAATATAACTGTTTTTCAGCGTGGCCAATATGATGTCATAACTATTTTTACGATTTTTTGGGCAAATGGACATATGCGATTCAACACTTCTGAATGAATGTAATTTTCATGAGAAAAGTGGAACAAAACAACAGTCATTCATCACAAAACCTATTATCTTCCGATGTCCGTCATCTGAATATCAAAGTAATTGCCCATTATTACAATTCTCCAGCTTTGTCATCACATGGCTCCACCAAACACAATTGGTTTTTGGGAATATGGAAGTTAATGTATTACTGCATCATGGTGCCTGAGTTCCAAATAAAAGTATTAATACATACGAAATACTTAACTTTCGTCACACATTAGAATTTGCGTGTGCGCAGGATTTGAGAGGACCCTAATCCAATACAAATAATAAAATTCAATGGTTGAGATTGAGTGGGAGTCTATGCCAAACTTTTTATCCAGGAAAAAATCATTACGTTATTATTGTGTTTCCGAGAATATCCAAATATTTCTGTGTGATTTCATGAAATGCACATCAATTTGAATCGAAAAGCAGAAGGATGCGTTTGAAAATTTTGAAAAAGTATCAATCGATGCATCAAAAGCCCGATTTCCCCACGGAATGTATCAATGACAGTTATAGTTTGCACCAACATGAAATTTCTTAGGTTTCTAGTAGAATTTCCTGCATTTTTGCATGACACCCTAAACATTCGCCAAATCTTCTGCATGTTCATACAATACTATTAATAGATTATAAATAAGACGTTCAGTATTGGATTACGCAAAATTTAAGAACTCTATATCTCTAATAATTCAGAAATGATATTGATTTTTACCGTACATAGCATTTTGCATATTCCAACATTTACCGTCTTCCTTGTACGGCATATGTACATGAATCGGATGTGACTTTTTGTAAGAAATGGATGTACTTGACTGAAGATAAAGTAAACATGTTTTATCATACCATTATCATCAATGAAGCGTTAGAATATTCCTTTCATCCCATAATCCACCCCATATCAAACATTAAAACATCACCGATGCATCTAAATTCTCTCTATATATTCCGTGTATTCTTTAATATATATGGAAGCGGACGCAAAAACGAATGCAACAGTTGCCAAGAAAGTCTTGAATACGTTAGGCAAAGTTTATGTCAAGTCTCTAACGGCCAAAAAAATACTTGGTACGCAAAAGAACACAGGAAAAGAGAAACTTTCTCTATGAAACTAACGCAATAATAGGAACCCAAAAACGCCTCCGCTAACATACCCCACATCCAATACTTGACTTTTTTTTATACTGGTATTCACCCCCTCGTTTTGTATTCACTTCTCTCTCACACACTCTTCATTTTTCCTTCATCTCTCGCTCCAATTGACTTAGTGCAACAGTTACCATTCCCAGCTCTAACAGACGAGTGAAAAAAAAACGAGCGAAAACATTACTTCTCATGAATACACACAACCACTCGACTTTCTCCCTCTGAGCTTTCTCCACTCAACAAAAGAGCTGATGAGCTGAAGAGCGACAAGGAAGTGCGTCCTGTGGCTCACGAAAGGGAAACAATAAACAGAAAAAGTATTGGACCTGTTTTGGGATATTGTTGAGTACACAAAAAAAAGATTGAGTGAGCCTCTCAACGAAAAACAGAGCTTTTTTTTGTGATGCCCATTCTTGTGCAAATATTGAACTTTGCCCAACTGTAAAATACTAACAGTTGAGTTCAGATTCAGTGAAACAATCCCAGTTTAAATGCGAACTTAAGTAATCTGATATAACAAAAGTAATGGATACTGTTCCGTGAAAAAAAAATGTTTTCCTGGTATCTCACACAAAAAAACATATCATTCGACAAGACATAATTTGGCAAGCTTTTCTGGAATGAGATGAGAGTAAACAGTATCAAGTGTGAGGGTAGCTAAACATAAACTGATTCTTAAGGGATATAGCCAAATATTTTTATTTTGGATTATCAAAATAATTTGTTTTTTTTCGCAAGACAAAATGGTGTACTTTACACATTTAACGACAACTACGCTCCTACTCGTTTTGCCGTTTCTTGGTATGAGCAATGGATTTTCACTATTGAGTAGGGATTCCAAACTACCGTCAGCGTTGTCATCATTATCCCCGGATGCTTTACCAAGAAGCACAACAGAACCCCCAGCTCGTGGCATTGAGAGAACAAAGATGCTTCAACAGACTCTTTTGAACTCTGGGGAGACAGGCCACCAAGAGAAATCTTCGTCAGCTCGTGTTTCTACATCCCACCATGTGCCACTTGACATCACGTCTGGAAGTTCTACCGATAATGGAAGAATATTGACACTTGTGAAGCGCGAGGTCAGTCCCTCAATGGGTGGTGAAATTGAATCCAAGCTTAACAGCATGTACGACCCGAGTTTGGTAAGCAAATTGACATAATCAATTTAGAAACACTTTTCCAACCAAAATTTTGTTGGATAGTCCCATCCTACAGGAATTTCATTAAAAAGCTCATACAAATTACGAGCAAGAAAGCTGTTTGCCTAGCCCCATTCTGGTTTTTTATATGTTAGTATGAAATACACAGGTGCTCAAACGACCCCGGGAATTCGCTAAAGTTGTCGTTACTCTATTGCTGCATCTTATACAGTTTCAATTAATAAACATGTAGTTAATTAAGCATTTGTTTCTTTATAGATGGTCATGTCGAAGCGGACAGCCGCCGCACTCAATAAGCTGATACTGGCCCTTCGTAGTTTTGATAAACCATCAAGTAGCGCATCCTACGAAATGTCTATGGAAGGATCAAAGGTTAGCTATTTTTAATCTCTTTCTTGTAGCTGCTTTTTTATTCTCTACTCTAATGTACATAATTTCACATAAAAAGAACACAAATAAGCCATGATATGCAATCTCAATCATATATTTCGCTGTCATACACGATAGTTGAGTTAATACAAATAATACATTAATGATTAATTTATCGTAATTGATATTGAAAAATTCACAAACTCGCAAGTTTCTCACAAGGAACTGGCAATATCAAAATCTTTCGTATGTTAGTATTTTTTAAAATTGTTCTTATGACGCGTAAAACAATGGACAAAAAAGAGCGCCATATCGGCTTACTTTAGAATGAAGGTAGATTACGAATATTACGATTCTCCTTCGTCCTTACCATAGTAATTTTAATCCACTTATAATAGGAACGTGGGAGACGTGTGAAAGTTGGAAACCCCGGATCATCAAATGAATACCAGGTAAATCCATCTTTGAAACCCATTTATCCCTAATAGTTAGTTGTAACACACCAAGCAATAGTAGTACTATATTCATTCATTGTGAATGGGACTTTGTGTAGCATTTCTTTTCATGGAATTTTCCGCAATTAGAAAAACAATCAGGGAAATCCACACCAATCCATAGTGAATGTTTCCCTATGCACATGCACATGACTATGCACTGTTAACATATACAGTTACAACTTTTTGGAGACATATTCCACCCACGATTTAATTGCATTGGATTATCTCTATAATCACTTTCATCTTAATTTAATCCTTAAGTTTTTATTGATAATGCTAACAAGACACACGATATTCCATTGCATACATAATGATTACTTTTGTAGATGCCACGGAATGTACTGCAAAGACGCGGCCCGGCCCAAAAAGACAGGAAAGTATATCTGAAGTGCTTTTTTAATGCGGTTTCCTGTTTCCGAAGACGCAAGTAAACAGTTCTGTGGATTGGAGAGGAAAACTTTTAAGGTTTGGATCCAAAAGGATTACAAAGTAAATGACATGCAAGACAGGATGTATTGATGATGTCGATGAAAACCTATATTTTGTGAATATTTCCATTCAACGAATCAGTCAATGAATTTATCAGTATTACTTATAGTCAAAGTTTATTTAATTAAAAATACTTTTTCAACTTGAAATTCTTTCGGGTGAAAGTTGATATAAAAGCTGACAACGAAAATCATGAAGTCCTAAATTCAATTGCATCACTTCTTTGTAGTTGATGGTATACCTGATAAAACAATATCACGCTGTCAACACAGAGTTCATTTTTAAAATTACTATTACGTTAATTATTAGATGATCAGACAGAATGTTTGTAAACTTGTATTGTATTTAAGGTGTAAGCTAATTTGAGAGCACAAATTATCAAAGCAGTCCCATTTATAATGCCTTGCATCGTTATGGATTTGGATGTTTGGGCGTTATGAAAAGTGTTACAAAAGCTTGCAGGCGAACCACTTTGTGATGTTGTTTGATGACAGTATTATATAGCAGCTTAGTGAGGATAACTAACTAGTAACAAACATAAATATACGTTCGTTGTTATGCGTACGGTTAGGACTTTAACTGCAATAGGCGAGTATGTAAGCTATACTATGTACGTTATATTATTGATAAATCCATAATCTCCCTGTTTCTACTATCCGCTGTCTATTGCTTGAAAATGTAACAAGATTCCCATTTTTGAGTCCCCTTTTGATAGTTTTATCTATTTTCCGGTGTCTCGCTTGAGTAGTATGTGATAAGTAAAATAAGATTTTTGAAGAAATTCCTGATATTCCAATTTTTTCTGTGCAAGCGATTTCAGGTGTGGCAGTGTATATTGTATACCTATGTAAATGTGTCCCTTCCAGTGAGCAAGTGAAATTATATAGATTTTTGTTAGAAAAAATGTATTATTATGAATGTAAAAAAAGTTCAAAAGCTTTACTTAAAATGTTTGCTATTTTCTGCAAACAAGTGTTTTCAGATATCTTGGGTGTGAATGCTTAGTTTGTTCAAGTTGCCCCATGCCTGCTTGCTACTTTAGTTTTACTAGACGTTAACGTATTTTATAAACGACTGTAAAATTGATGATGTGGAGTAAAGTTGATAATGTTTTAATTGCATTCAGTTCAACATGTTTTATTGTCTACGAAAAAGAGAAATCAAACCTACAACAATATACGGTTCATATTAATTCTCGGAGCAGTTTAAGGATCAAGGTAAACCTTCTGATATTTTTCGTTAGTTTGGACTTTCCGTTGCGATTTAGTCAAGTACGCCTACGTGAGGAATTTGTCGATTTGGAGTTTAAAAACGGCTGAAATTGTTGGGGATAAATCGCGCAAGTTGCCATGAAACGTAAAAATGAGCGATAAAGCGTTTCTAGAGACAGAAAGAGAGCAAACAAAAGGATATAAGTGAATTGTCACAACAACAAAGTTATTTTATTGACTTAATTAATTACTGAACATTGTTTTAAAGCTATGTATACAATCGTATTAAACATGCTAACCGACTCATTCATACACAGATACAGAGATGACAGGAATGAAATACACTCCCACAACCATTTAACTCATTAATACTAACACCCACACAAAGCATTACACAACAAGTTCTTTCACTCAATATTTATTGTATGTAAAGTGAAATATTTTCTCTCTTAATACATCAAATTCTACATTTATAAAAGTTGCATTGGAGGCATTGGTTGTTCCCGTAGAGCATCATCGTCGCATCAACGTGTACAATATATTCTAGAGGTAACTCTTAACCGTGCATTATACGTAACAAACTACAACAAATTCTTAAGTTTTCATAAAATCTACCGCTATGCCATGCTGTTTGTACAAATCAACCAAGTATTTCCAGGTAAATACAAATATTTGCAACGACGAGGCAAAAAATTTTTAAATCGAGGGCTCACCGCAAACTGGGACATAGAATAACTTGCAAAAACCAGTACTCGTAGAAAACGTTTGTCGACAATTACTAAAGCAACTACGTTCCAAAACGAAAATTGAATAGTACGAGTGTAATTTTATAAATAAACACTAAAAATCGTCATAACAGTAAACATAAAATTGTACATCTTTTCGCCTACAACATTTACAGATGGCTTTCACAGTAAAGCTTTTCGTAGCGTTTCATAGATTGTCCTTACAATTCAAAAACTGTTTTATCATAACAAAAAATGGTAACAAAGAAAAGAATATGGTGATGCGGAACTTATATAACAAAGTTGGAATGCTTCTTTACACAATTTCAGTTTACCCCGTTGTACGAGCTTTTGCTGTACGGCTATGCTACATGGAGAGTAAATGCGGTGCTTATATAACAAAGTTGGAATGATTCTTTACACAATTTCAGTTTACCCCGTTGTACGAGCTTTTGCTGTACGGCTATGCTACATGGAGAGTAGCTGCGTTCATACAATGTTTGGTTTGGTTGTGTTTTTATATTCTAGATCTCTACTCTATCAATCCTATTTTCACTAAAGCTGTCTGAACACTAAAACTAATCTTTTTTTCCTCTGGATACAAATGTTTCATATAAAAAAAAGTCTAAACTTAATGATTCGATATGAAGATCAACAAGGAGTAAACAAATTGAACAGATTCCTTTAGCTGCACAGATTGTTCAATATTAGAACCCAACTACGCATTATTATTATGATTGTGACAGTGCGTACAATGAGAGCAAATTACACAATTACCCAACCGCTTTGCCACTGTCGAACGAAATTTTAAAGCTGGACCAAGTTTCATATTCATTCCTGTCATCAAATGCTCTTCAGTCAGTAATGGTAAGGCAGATCCGTCAATAGAATTATCTCTAAAAATCTGCAAAAGTAAAACCATGAACTTTTCGTTAGAAAACTTTCAAATAAGGAACTCATTATCTAGCCGGATATGTACATCATAAACCCAAAAATGTTAATATTCAAATAATAAGGCATAATATCGGCTCGTATTTCTCACCTCCACGTAATCTTTGCAAAGGTCAATCGTTGAGACAAACTGGCACACCTCGTCCACCGACCAATTAATCATTGTCTGTGCTTCCTCTGAACACCCGCTCGCACATGACGACATACAAACAGGGGCTTGGGCTCCAACCCCATGCCCAAAATGTCCGGCTCCAGCAGCCGCAACTGCAGCTGCCATCATAATATTTGTTGGTTTACTTTGCATCATTAAGTCCAAAGGAGACGAAGCTCCTTTCATTTTTCCCTTTTTCAACGGTGGAATTTCCCTTGCTGATAAATCCAACGGGGAGTTGGGTCGTTTGGTTCCTCCACTCGGGGAAGATTTTATCGGGAAACACTCATTGTTGTTGTTATTGTTGTGATTGGAGGTGTTGTTATTGTTATTTGCTGCGGCAGCAGCAGCGGCAGCCGAAGCCGAGCGCACCATTGAAAGTAATGTTTGTGTGGACGACATATCGATCATTGGAAACTTTTCTTTGTCGAGGAGAACTGGGGAGGGTAGTTGGCTCAGATTTAGGAAGGCATGAGCCACTGATGGCTTTAAAAAACGTGTATCAAACGACAAATTCGGAAAGTAGGTTCTGTTCCAATAAGGATAATCCAATTTGACATTAAATTCCCATAGGAGAAGGCGATGTAGCACATGAAAATTAAAGAAAAAAGACACGTTTGGGTTAGAAAGGCAAACAAAAGTTAGTCATCAATTCATCCCTTTGTTCATAAAACCTCAACTAGATTTACTATTTTGCTACCACAAAAGATTTTTTTTGTGTCTTGTCAATTGTAGAAACAAAAAGTGCTAAGTGTAAAGTTTTCAATGCCATACAGACCATTGATAACTTTTGCATATAACCTTCCTAGTAGACGTTACCAGGGGCAACAACCACAGCCCGTCACACTGCTGCTACCACGACCTAACCTGACTGCCTGGATAAATCGAGGAGGTCTGCGGTTTTTGAGGTTCCAGTCGAACAAACTAACAACCTTGTATTTTGCTTAGAAGATGCAAATGCGTACAAAAAGCTACAGAAGTAATTTCACCCATTTCCCTTGTGAACGTTCTGGGTAGCTAAAAAGGCGAGCCTCACAAAGACTCAGATTACACTGATAAGCGCTTTACGATTTAAAGGTTAACAGAGTCTTTCAAACTAACTGATACAGAAGAATGAACTAAGCGTAATATGTATACACTATAACCATATGCTGTCCGGAAATGCCGCGCGCGATATATTATCATTGCAAAAGCGCGCCATTTCGTCAAACATCAATAATGTTGCTTGCAGCAGTGAACACCCAAAT
>JAAXOA010003096.1:0-12045 GCA_036561885.1 Salina celebensis
ATGCGCGAAAAGATTTATGGGGATCCCCGAGACAACTCCAAGAACTTGAGTTCACGCATGCTAGCTGGAGCCACACTCTTATAAAATATATTTGTGCTTACAACCTTTTGTACCCTGACAACATCCCCCCCTCTTAAAAAAATGGTCCCACATTTTTGTTGTGGTGCCCGAGTTGATGGTTATTAGGATGATTTACTCTGGGATTTGTTGTTGTAAATTATCTTGGGATATTTGTCGATGTTATCCAATATATCTTTCTTGGTGAGTCCCATCTTAGCTGCTAGATGAAATGCCCGCTTTATCTTCATCGCTTTCGAATAATATTTCTTCTGCTTTTGTGGACTTGTAACGGTCGCACTGACTTGGAAACTGCAGTGTTGTTGTGCTTGAGCTGATGTTGAAGGCTGCTGATCAGCTACACTTTCATCAGTAAATGTTACTACTCGGACATGCTTCGGAGCATCGTCGGTATTATTCCATGCATCTACATCCTTGTCTATCTCATTTGAGTTATAACTAATGTCTAACTCATCTCCGGAAGAAATGTCGTCACACTCCGCCGTCACATTAGTCGTCGATGGTCTTACTGAAAATGAATTGACGGAATTGTGCATATTAGGAATGTAAGCTGAGTTTTCTGAGTTATGCATAGTATCGCTGTGTCTTCCGATTACAGAAATTAACTGGTTGGCATCATCGTAACTAAATTTGTCTCTGATCGACTGAGGAAGGATTTTGGTAAGTTCCTCCAGCCTTGATGGCATGTTACGGGAAACCAACCCAATTAACTGGGGGGTTAGGACTTGATCGGGTGAGAAATCATGTTTCTTGGCAATATCAAATCTCCACACAATGATATCCTTAAAAAGGGATCGCTGACCTACCGTGTTGAAACGGCTTTCTTGTGCTGGTGCCAAAGAACACACATATTTCTCCCATGCCTTGTCTGAGGTAATTTGTTTTGGGAACTCATAAATTGCCCGAGTAAACTTGTTTGATAGGGGAAATTCGGCAATCAAAATTTCATTTCCACGTTGTTTGACCAGTTGTTTCCATGATCGCAGTATATATAAGGCATCATTCTTGGCATATGCAATAAGTTCTGGATGTAATGGACGAACTCTCCAATCTGCAAGCTGGGCAAGCTTGGAATTTGAAATGTCCTCGTTAAACAACGTTGACACAATGCGTTCCAAGGATGCCGTTGGGAATTCAGAGTAACTCTGGTTGAAAACTTCTTGCAGATCAATTACACCTACTGGATAAATGTCGAAATCTCTTTGTAAGGTGCGGGCTTCCATGTTGCCATGCACTAGTTTTAGTATGGAGGGGTTTTCAAGGCATTCGCGCAGATAAAAGTTGATCTTGTCGAATAATTGAAGACAATCCACGACGTAATTGCCTTGTGCACAAGAAATTTGCAAAAGGCACACGATGCTAACAAAACTGTCCTTGTCATTGCTCTCCGTATCAATCGCTAAGACGTTCTGAGACTTTAATGTAGTCGAGAGTTGGGACAACTGTTCGATTGTTTGAACAACTGTGAATTGGGCTGGTTCAGGAAGTATTATTTGATTAATCATTTCAGCGTTCAATGACCAGTTCTCAATTTCAGTCGCGTAGGGGTGATTTACGGGAAATATTCTCTGATTGATATCTTGCCGATGTTCTAAAAACCCAGGAATCGTACGATGTGGGCGTTGTTTTACCCTTCCCCATCGCCTGATTGCTTCGGCCAAATCCTGGTGATAATTTCGGGGCATCTGCAAGCAAATACCCATACTCATTAGCATTTATCATCGACGCAATTTGGTCTGTAATGAAGGGGAGGTACACATTGAATTAAAGCTTTGTAAAACACCAGTATTTATTGACGTTAAGTTCAACACCATAACGAACCATGAAATTGCCGACTAATTACGATTGAACACTTATTTCTAGGATTGAACAGTTATTTCTAGGATTGAACACTTATTTGTACGATTGAACACTTAAAGCTATA
Organism: Salina celebensis; assembly: GCA_036561885.1. NCBI lineage: Eukaryota > Metazoa > Arthropoda > Collembola > Entomobryomorpha > Paronellidae > Salina > Salina celebensis. Next base: position 2,003 of record JAAXOA010003096.1, read on the forward strand.
ATGTGTTTTTATTGACTTGACATAAACCACCATTACCAAAATTCAAAATGAAAAGGAGGATATTTAATGGAAAGAAAACTACAACTCATTCTAAATCGGAAACAACTTCCGTAGCAAGGGAACCCCTATCTTCACAATCCATCTCCTGAGAAGGAGAGCCCACTTGAGGCGGATTGGCTGTAGCCTCAATAGGTGGTGGAGGTTGGGGAACATAGTCGGGCGTTTTTGGTGGTCCCACCGCATCTGAATCCCAATCTAAAGTAGTGCCCCAATCGATTTGTGGAAAGTCAATGTCGTTCCATTCAAGAACAGGGGATCCCCCATAGGTGCAAACGGAAGATGATGGCGGCGCCGCGATATCTACTGTCTTGGGAATTGTTCTTTCTGCTGGTGTTAGGGAAGATGGTTGTTCCGGCTTTCGAACATCAAAAGAAAACTCAAAGGGAGGACATACAAGTCTTGGTCGCTGAGGTTTAGGCCCCTTCTTTTCTCTATTTGGGTCTAGGCGTTTTACCGGTTGTGGTTTTGGCCGATTGGTAATAGGAACTGGAATACCAGATACACTTTTGGAAGTAGAGGCAACAGGTTCTGCTGTTGCTGTGCTTGGTAGTGGTTTCGGAATTGTCGGAAGAGTCGAAAACATTGGTGCAGAACTGAACTTTGATGGGGGTGGTTGTGGGACGACATATTCGTCAAATTCGTCAGAGATGTCTGAAAACACGTGATCTTCATGGTCGGATTCATCGTCGAGTTCAATTTCTAACATATCGATAGGACGCAATCCGGTGGATGTTTCAGCCCGTTTTGCATATCTTTGGGCAATTCTCTCTTTCTTCTCCTCTACCATTCTTCTGTTTGCCTCATTCCTCATACGATTTCTCTCTAGACGCTCTTTTGCCTTTTTCTCTAGCAGTGCTGCCTCCATTTTCAAAGAATGCTCAGCCACGGTTTCTAAGTTAACCAAATGTCGTTGAGATGGGGGAAGACTTTGGGCAATCTGTTTTGCTAACTCAGCTGGATATATGGCTCCACTTGTACACACATTTAACAAGGGCTTTCCATTATGCTCCCTTGGTAAACTACTGGAGTGTGTTAGGATTCTGTTGTCTTTGATGTAGCTTCTTTTCCATAATTCATTTTCCCTTGTCGCCCAATATGTTTCAGCTTTGCGTGTAAACCCACCAACTGTTTTAGCGGTTTTTCCTGTTTGAGTAAAGTCGGCTGTAATTGTAAGAAAGTCTGCCCGAAATCTAAGGGGCTCCCCTTTTTCACTAAGTCCCAATTCAAAGAATGCGTCTTCTAAACCGGTTTCATTTGCTGTTGCATCCGCCTCTGCCAATAAGCGGTAGTCTTCATTTCTTTCTTCTTTCACCTGGATTGCTCTCATATTTCTAGCCGACACCGGTTGAGTTTCAACATCGTATATCTTAATCGGAACTTCTAAAGGGTGGCGATCCATCCATTGGATTTCCGCCTTAACATTTCGGCCTCGTGTTTGGTAAATGGTTTCAATTGTCGTGTTCTTGGGATAAACTCGAATTGCTTTGCCAGAAGGGAACCCTGTGGGCTCGGGAAAGATATGGACTGCTTTATCGAAATCGTAATAAACTTCAGTTGGGTGGCCGGTGAAGGGAGGGAAGTTCCTTTCAATGTTGTCGGTTTTTTGCTTCTCAATCAAGGTCGTCATTCGCAAGTGTGCTACTTCATTTGAAGGAACTTCAAAGGGCATGGGATCTGTGCCTACACTAACAGGAGTTATACGTGGAGGTGGTGGAGCCACTTTCTTCTGATTTACTTGAGACAGTACTGGTATCTTAGATTGTTGTTGAGGTGTGACTGAAGGTCCGACGGGGTCTGGAAACAATGGAAGAGGCAATTCTAACGGTCTTCGGACGTTTGGTAGAGGTGGAATCAAATGTGGTGGTATTGGGGTTCCCCTCGGGTTAAATGGAACGGGTAAACGGGAATGATTCCCAGGCTTTGCGGTGTGGGGACGAACTTGACGCTCCATCTGTAGCAGACAAAGGAATATGGGGGAAAGATTAGTTAGGTTGAAACAGGCTTTTGGAATTAATGACACAAGTTGCACTATAATAAGGAAAAATTGGGTATGGACGTTAGCCGTTTTTGAGGGCCATCGCGCCGCATTTGCAAGATTTAGTTGGGTTAAGTCGAAATAGGAGGGTCTCTACTGTAGTATGTAGTGAGCTCGTTGACATGGATCTTATTCGCTTTCTGACCGGATTCTACGTTAACTATATCATACGTGTGCGTGGAGACCTGACTTACTACCTTCCAGGGCCCATCACGTCTCCTTGAAATACCTTTACTTATTCCCTTGCTCTGATCGGATAAGATATGAGTTTTTACCCACACAAAGTCCCCCACGTGAAACGTTCGTTCTTTTGAACCTCGGTTTTTGTATTGCAAGGACTTGTCTTGCGCATTTGCAATGGAGTCCCTTGCTAATTCATGAAGATTGATTATTCTGTGAGCAAACGCTTTACCATCCGTACGAGATGCGGTTGGAAGTTGGAATAAATTATCAGATGGTAGTCGCAATTCACGACCAAAATTTAGATAGCCTGGGGTGAAACCTGTTGTTGCGCTAAGGGACGAATTCAAAGCGAATGCAACCTCGTTGGTAAACTTGTCCCACTCCTTCGTGCGCGTCATAACAGCACGGATAAGGTTTTTCACACTACCCACGTATCTTTCGGTTGGATTGCTGCTCGGATTATAAGGACTCTGATGAAATAGTTTAATGCCTGCGTCGGTACAAAAAGCAATGTACACCATGGACACAAATTGGGATCCATTGTCCGATATGAGAATGCGCGGAAACCCAAAACGGAAAAATATAGTTTTCAAACAATCAACTATCTTTTCTGCCTTTGCGGCACGCAGTGGGAAAATTTCTACCCATTTTGTGAATACATCTACAACTATAAAAAGCACCGTGGACTGTTTCGATCCTTTTGTATAAGGACCCGCAATATCGATTGAACACACTTCCCACGGGCCGTCTGGAACGTAAGCCGTGCATGGAGCAGGCGGAAATAGACTTGGCTTCGCTCTGGCGCAAGCTTCACAGCTTCGGATGTAACGACCAACATCACGCGCCATTCCAGACCAAAACACTCGATCTTCCAATCTGGTATAAGTTTTATTCCTTCCAGCATGAGCACTAAGCTTGGTGTCATGGAACAGACTTATAATGGATTGCGTTAAAGATTTAGGAATCCAGATACGGAAATAGGAGTTATCATCTTCCCATAACCGACTCTTGGGGCCAATGTACCGCCAAAGAAGACCATCATCACTCAAATACGCCCTTTCTGCGTGTACTGCCATACGATCAGTCGAATCCTTGTCTCCTAAGTTTCTTAATTGGAGATAATTTTTTATTTTAGACAAGAATTCATCCTCGTCTTGCTCCTGGATGATTCTATCCCTATCAATGTAGTCATCCGAAAGAACACAAGCGTAGTTCATTTCAACGACTGTTTCCGGCATTTCTTCTGGCAAATTTCTGCTCAAGGCGTCAGCCACTTTAATAGCTGCGGAGTTGCCTGCTTTGTGTTGAACCGTAAAGTCGTGGTTTTGAAGGATCATGAACCATCTTGCTAGTCTACCCGTTGGGTGCTTGATCTTTTGAAGCCATTGGAGTGCAGAATGGTCCGTCTCCACAATAAAGTGGGTCATTTCAATGAACGGTTTAAACTTTTCCACCCCAAACAAGATACTCAGCAACTCAATTTCCGACACACTATACCGTGTTTCGGCCGGTTTTAATGACCTGGAAGCAAACCAAACGGGATATCTAATGCCATCCTTTTCCTGCGACAAAATAGCCGCTAAACCCTTTCTTGAAGCGTCGCAAGTTATGATAAATTGCTTGCTTAAATCCGGAAGATACAATTCAACTTGCCCAGTAAGTGCGGTTTTCAAGTACTGAAATTCACGCTCACAATCCTCCGACCAAACGAATGGAGCGTTTTTTGAGGTAAGCCTGTAAATGGGCTGTGCGTGGACCGCGAAATCAGGTATAAATTTTCTGTAATAGCCAAGTAGACCAAACAACCTTTGTACATCTAAGACATTCTTAGGTCTGGGGAATTTGCGAATTATCTCGACTTTCTCTGGATTTGGATAGGTTTTACCAGGCGTTATTATGTACCCAAGATATTTCAAATAGCGACGGCATAATTGAATCTTTTTCGGCTTTATTGTCAGCTTTGCACGTTTGAACGCTTTCAGCGTTTTCACAATGTCTTCAACATGGTTCTCAAACGAAGGAGAAAATACCGCTGTATCATCGATGAAAGGAACGTTTGATTTCCAACGTTCTTCTCTAAGGACAAAATCCATTAACCTCTGGAAAGTTGCCGGAGCGTTACACATCCCCATAGGAAGTCGGACGAATTCATAAATACCATGATGGCATACGAAAGCGGTGTAAATCACATGTGCCCAAAATACTCTGACCTGATGAAAACCCTTTGACAGGTCAAAAACAGTGAAGAATTTTGCGTTTGCAAACAATGTAAACAGGAAATCGATAAGTGGAACAGGATAATTGTCTTTTACAGTGATTTGGTTCAATTTTCGATAGTCGACAATGAACCGATACGACGTATCATCACTCTTGGGGATAACAAAGGCTGGAGATGTCCAGTCACTTTTTGATGGTCGGATAATTCCTAATCTCAAAAGTTCGAAAAAGGTCTTATCGAAGATTTCTCTCAATCCAGCTGACATTGGATACATTGGGGCCTTGATTGGTGGGTGATTTGGAGGGTCTAGGTCTACTCTGTGAACGTACAAGTCGCAGTCCCCTGGTTCATCTGTAAAGATATCCAAATACGGTTCTAATGCGTCGCGGAGTACTTTCTTTTCATCGCTTGCAAGATTGCTTGGAATAAGAAGGAAATCACATTTGTCAGGGTATAATTGTTCTAAGGGTTCCGCAAGTCCCTCATCCTCCTCAACATCATCGTTTTCTGAGTCATCCCTATCAATTTCCTCTTTCTCAATTGCCATCCAACACATAAGAGTATCTTCATCGATTTCTTCACAATCTTTTACCCCGCCCTGACTTGTTTTTGTAAGTGGCATGACCGGGGTAAGGTCATCGCTAGGTTTTGTATCCAGCGCCACTCTTTCTTTTGGTATTTTTTTATTTGTCGGTAAGTTAGAATCGACAGTCGCATCATCGACCGTTGCTTCGACTGCCTGTATTTCTCTAGGATCAATAAATGGCTGCTTCGTTGCCATAATGTCACTACCCAAGGCATACCCACCTCTTGCATACAAAACCGTTATATCTTCAGGAATAAGGAAATCCCTACCAAGGGTAAGCGGATGTGGAGCGTTTGGCGTTAAAAGTAACATTTGCCGTCTATCACCCAACGGGTACTTAATAGTCAGCAAAGCCTTCTCCTTCGCTAGATAACTGCCGTAATAGAATTGAATTTTAGTATTTGCATGCTGTGTCTTGATCTTTTTCTCTTTCACTAACTTTATAATCTCGTCACCGGCTGTGGAACAGCCGGCTCCTCCATCTAGGTAAGCTGGAAACTTTTTCCCTAAGATTTCCACAGGTATGAAGGGTACTGAAAATTTTGAAATGGACTCAGAAGGAGAAAAGTTTAGAAGAAGATTTACACTGCCTGGGGACTCTACTGACCTTGTCGAGTACCCAGGCCCCTGGAGTTTAAAGGACTCTGAGAAGTTGATTGACGGTTTGTACAATTTCTTTGAAGATGATTTCCGCCACAAATATAACACTCAATTCTTCTTGCTGGGGATGGAGTTCTGGAGCCCGGACCACCTATTTGCGCCGGTGGAGGCATTGCAGAATGTGTGGATCTGGGAATGTGCTGAATGGGAGCATTTGGAGGCAACGTTATCAAATCTGTGGGAGCTTGCTGTGGTCTTTCGACCGGTGGACGAGGGTTTGGTGCTGGTGATGACTGTGCAGGATAACGAGCACTTTGAGGATTTCGAAACGTTTGAGCTCTTGCATTGTACTGTGGAACCTCTCTATTTGTAGGGCGGTCTCTAATCGTTATTGTTGGTTGGTATGCTAACGCCGGTTCGATACACGATCCAACTCTTGGTGGGCGATATTGCTTATCTGCCTGGACACATCGGTCGGCGTACTTGACCGCTTGGCTGAACTGAGCCAGTGATGAATAAAGCACATTTGTGCTGAGGTACCTTTTATAATCAGGGTGCATTTGTTCACAAACCCTGTCAATTACCAACTGCTCGTCATGGATTTCAAGACGTTCGTAAAATCCTACAATGATACGCAAGAACAACGATAAGGATTCATCCTCTGCCTGATACCTCTCCGTAAGCTCCCTAGTCATTCGCCTTCGATAATCGTGTGGTTGGAAGTATTCTCTAAACCTTGATCTGAAGTTCTGCCAATCTAAGGAAGCCCCGACTCTGAGTTCAAGTTTAAACCACTCGTAAGCTGCCTTTTTTAGAGCCCTTGGAACCACTTTCTGTACCAAATGGTCATACGAGCAACCGGAAATCTGTTTGTATTTTTCTAACTCACACACAAACTCATACGGTGTGTACTTGTCTTCAGCCGAGTTACCAAAAAATTCAGGAATTTCTACAGCTTTCATGTGATGGCGATCGGAAGGTGAATGCCTATGATTCTGTGTGTGTTGTTCTGCATTTATCGCATGCGACCCTCGTTGGTACGATGGGACATTCCCACTCTGCCATAATGGTTGAGTGGGCAAAGCACGCCGAGAGCTGGGTGGACGATCGTGGAACCTGATGTGTCCATGTCCTTCAATTGGATCGGTAGGCCGAGGGGCCTGAGTTGGAGGAACAAAGACTCCGCCGGTGCAATGATGACAAACGCACGGATTTGGGTAACAGCAAGCAAGGGCTCGATTAATACCCGATCTTTGATTTGGGTTCCCATTTGCGTGGCTGTTTTCGCCTCTCCAGTATTCTTGGATGTTTCCCGCATTTTCGTGTTGAAAATGACTGTTCATCATGCGAACTCGTCGACCCGCCTGATTAGGTTCGGGTGCGTGGCTACCATTATTCAGTACTTGTTGTTGACGGATTGGGGGAGGGACGTAAGGCTGGCTAAAGTGGCCATTTTGTGAGCGTTGAGCTGCATTAGATTCCCTAATATCCTGTTGAGCAGGAGCAGCGATTGTTGGGATTTCATCGACAAACCGTCTATTTGAGTCCCTAATGGCTTCCCGTCCCTGACGCCTCTGAGTATGAACGAAATTTCGCTGTTGCTCAGTTGCTCTATTACTCTGAGCAGGGTAGTAATCATCGTCGTCATCTGTTTCCTCGCTATCATCTTCCGAAGTAATTTGGGAAACGTGATTGATGCCTGCAGCTCGAAACGCAGAGTTTCTGGAGTTGGCGAAACTCGCTTTAAACATTTTGTATTCAAGCTTCAACATTTCCCTAACTTGATCGGGAGGAAGTGCACTATAATCTATTTGAGGCATTTGTGGACCATTTGGAGGGAACCTTGTGACCAATTGTTGTCCTACATTTTGTTGCATTTGATTGGGTGCACTTGGAATTGAATTTGGATTCTCGAACGCGCTAGGAATAGTAGCTGCAGAAAAAACAAGCCCGTTTATAGAGCTCGTTGGAATTTTAGAACCAGCACTATGTCTGAACTGCCCGTTTGCGTAAATTACATGCGTCCCTACTCTTGTTCCATTGACCTGACTGACACCAGACGGTACATACCCTGGAAGGTTTGGAGCATTACCATTCAACCCTTGATGACTTGACTGACTAACCCTATGAGGCGGGGGTGGAAGTGGGGGACGGTTAAGATTACCGCTAAAACCCGGTTGCTCATCTTGCTGCACAGGAACACCTGTATTCTGCTGATTTGGTGCAGAAGCAGCCCCTAGCTCTCTAGTCTGATCACCAACCCTTCCAAACCCTGCCATACTATTCATTGGGGCAGGTGGAGGGAGACCTCTGTCCCCTAAGGGTCTTGGACCCCCATTAGCATGCTCAGCCAATGACCGTTGGATGTCATCCATTGCACGATCATATTCAATATTTCCCGGTATAAAATTGGGATCTCTTGGAACGTTTACACCTACGTTATCGCCAACACTCAAGTTATTTCCAATTGGAACAAACTCTTGTTCCCGTGAGCGTGCAGGAGAATTCCCATCACCTCCCTCGCGACTCATGGGTGCAGGAACCATCACTGGTTCTCGAGGGGTTTGATCTTCAAGGCTAACTGGTTGCCCCGTATTAACGTTTACTGGAACCCAGCGCCGATTTATTCTTTGTATTTGGATTGGAGTGAAAGCTCGAGAAAATCTACTACGCCTGCGTGTTAGCACTTCCGGTCTATTGTTAGGCGTGTTCATTTACAGATAATTGGAAAAAATTGACTTATTGGCCGCATAAGCGTGTACGCTGACGAACAAAAATTCTAGGTAGGCAGTATATAAATTGATTAGTTAAACGGAGCGTGATTCTGACTACTTTTCTGTTCAAAATGTTGTAATCAGTAACTTCTGTCAAGTAATAATGGCTTTCGCTTAGTTGTTGCAAAAATGATTCAATTGAAGCCTGACAATCAACAGTGAAGTAGTGACTACGCGCGTATTTATCCTGGAAGGTTTTTGAAACAGACAGATTTTGGAAGGTCTGAACGTTTTCGGTTTCCTTCAGATTTAAATGGGAATAATTATAGCTTATACCACTGGACAAGAAACAGCTATTTTTTACGAAATCATACATCCAATGGTAGTTTGTATTTTCAAGTGAAAGTTCCCAAGGCATAGACTTATAATTTCTTTACTTTAATTAATTTTGGTTTTAACTGATTGAACTTGACAGAAACCGCAACCGGAAATAGTAAGGATTTGAAATTAAAGATTCAGAAAACTCTCTTGCTACTGTCTTGCTATTGTTGACATGAAAAGGAAAAAATGTCTATTGGCTTTCACTAAAGTAGAGGACAAATCGAGTCTTTACTTTCCAGGACCGAAAGATTTGAAAAAAATAGGGATCCCTTTCCAATCAACAGTCAAGCGTATAGGATTTAACAAGTGAAACAAAAACGAGAAATACTGTTGGAGAAAGTTTTTCTGCTATGGTTTGACTGTTTTTGATATATTAATTAGTTTTTTATTGAGGAAGTTGATTTGAATGTTATTTAACGGTATTGAATCTTGACTTGGAATTCCAGTTTGAAAAAAAATAAGGGCTCCCTTTTAAACAAAAAACAGCTAAGGCTGAGACTAATTTTATAGGGAGGCTTTCGTAATGAATTCTAAATATCACAAAGTTTTGTAAGAGTTCGATTCAAGTGTTTCTCTGTTTTCCGAAAAATAATGAACTAATCGCATAAAAATTCCTATGAAGGACTACTTGTAGGACTATTCCAAAATATTCCGAAAAATAATAGGCGCCAATCTTGTACTGGGTGCTCTTTACGGTAAGGAACGTATATTTCCTTCTTAAAGAAGCTAACAATTAAGTTAGCGCACCGAAGATCATTGTAATTTAGAGTTACCTTAATTAATTAATTGCCCGGTAGTAAATCATTACCCGCACACACACGTTAGTTACTCACACTGTTATATTGTACTCGGCACACTTACTTAACCACTGCACTATTAACTCGTAGTTATTTTTTCTCTGTGCGCAATGTAAAATTGCTACTTCGTAGCACAATTTGCTGTGTTGTATGAAACGCCCATATGAAATTGCCGTATTAATTTGAGCTTCCGGAAACGAACAATCAAGAAAAGGGATTTTGAAAACGAAAATACTTCCTTTCTTTATATAATTTCAATCTACAAAAGTGTTGTTTTTTAATTTAGAGGGTTCTCATCTCGAAAGAAAAACAATTGTTAATTCTACTTCGGAGTACACCACGTTGTTACGGCATCGGTTATTTTTGACAGATTTTACGCGAAAATTAGAATGGGATCCCATAAAATGCTGTTAAGCAATGAGAATAAAGAGCCACCTCTCAACACATGAACAGAGTAGTTAGACGAATT
>JAAXOA010003097.1:0-12044 GCA_036561885.1 Salina celebensis
CTCCCAGTGTAAATGATAGTTCGTCTCCATCTTGACGTTTCCGGGGGATTGTACACGTACAGACTTCGATTATCCCGGTTATAGAACCATTCGGTTACAAAAATCTATTTTCGCATAAAATTCTGTTATGAACAACTCAGTTCCATATGAACACCTTTACGGCAAAGTTCATCATTTCATACCTGTACAAAGGGAACAACAACTACAACAAAAAGAAGTTTGGATAAATTGATTGTGTCTCCTCTGTATTTGTGTGATATGCTTGGTTCGAGAATCGTTGTCCCATCGCACTTAAGGGCTGGAATCTTAGGTGATAAAACATTCAAAAGAAAAAGGACTAGAAGGGCGCAAGCTATAAAAAATAGAAAGAAAATATCATCTTTTAGTTTTCATCCACTATAATCCATAATCCACAGCATAACAAATGTAAGCTGTTGCGTATAACACATTTACTTGTAACTTTGCCGCGATATTTCTCTTCCACAATGAATTTGAGCAACAGGAAAGGTCTATTAACCCAATGAATAGATTGCCTTAGTCTAAACCAAGGTCTTTTCATAGCACCACACACCATCATCACTAGTTGTAGAGATTTCAACAGTTAATTGCTTTTGGAAAGCTTACAACGGCAAAGCCTCCATGTCTATTGTGGTCACAGTCCTAACGGTAAACTCTTCTAGTGACTTTGTGCATGACAAAATATTCTAACTCATTCCTCCTTTGTCATGAACCAATTGGTTTGGCTAACGAACAATTGTGACAAATAAAACTAGGGTACTTTTCCAGTCTGTTGGAGCACATGCACACACAAAAAACCCAATGAGGAGCGCATTATCATTGAAACTAATCAAGGCATAACAAACTAATTAAACAAGAAAAACCTATAGTATTGGTCCTATGTGAAGTGGCTGTGATTTTGTAACAAAAAATATACGCACGTGTTGCGCGTTAAAAGGAACAATACTGCCACCAAACAATGCATAGGTCACTTTCAGCCTTTGCTGCAATGTTCCAAAACACTCCACGTGTGTATTTATACAACGTTTAGCACAAATTTACCAATCTTTTGCACAAATAGAACAATGCAAAGAAACAAATTGTGCAAAAAACATGCAAGCAAAACCTGTGGCCATCCTACTGCCACTAGTATTGTTTGAGAACTGCAAATAAAAATCGGCATTTGCAATTGAAAAGTGAAAAGAATTAACGTGTTTCTAGTGTCATTTCGTGCATTGCGGGATGACCTTGTATTCCAGCAGCTGATATCTCTTTAACTGCCCATCAATTTTGTCTTAAACAGTATGATGTACTCAAAACTAAACTATGCTGTTGTACGTCAAACGCTGCTGCACTGCATGCAAAAGCGAATTATCAGTTTTACTAAGCTATTGTATGCTTGTATCAGTCATACCCGAATGATCAGAGTGCTTGCTCTTGAATCAAGGGAGAAATTTATATGGCTTCGTTGTTTTCTTGTAATTTGTATACTTTATCACGATCTTCTCATGATTGCGTTTGAAACTAAGGATATTTTATACAAAACTCAGCTCAGCTTTGGTTTGCTCAAAAAACCTCATGCCAATTGACTCGGATCATAGCAATTTTCTCATGTATAACTTAATGGGAAGAGGGCTTCGGGTATTTTTAAAATTTTCTTATATCTTATTTCTTTCGCCAAGGGATTTGACGTCGGACGACCGGCCAATACCTGCGTGTCCGCCCGCATTGGCTTAAACCAAAACAAAATGTTTATGTGATGCATTATACAAAATGCGTGAAACTATGGCTGATGGTTATAAAGAAAGAAACAAAGACGATGAACCTATTTTTCTCCAAACCCTGAAAGTAATGCGTGTGCTCCAATTTGGAACGCAAATATCAAGTTCCAACATATCGACTCACGTTATCTTTGTTTATCACGTGTTGACTCAGTTTCATACCTATTTTTAAACAAAACCTTGTACAAAAAAACAATATCTTATGAAAGTTGTTTACAATTACTCAGGAATTTTTGTAAGCCTTAACAAATTGTCTTCGCCTAAACTCTTGTAAATTGTATCAGTCAAACAGATCAGCGGGTTATTATGGAAAAAACTTGTTTTCATGAAGAAAGATATGCCGACGACAGAGTGGGTGTGAAGAAAACTAACGCAGTCGTCAACACACGCACACGTGCCAATGAACCAACATGAAAAGTATTGATAGAATTGATGATTCAAGTGTAGATTTGCAGATTGCCCCGTGTTGATATATACAAAATCATTCAGAATGATCACAAAATCAAACTCTAAAAATTATAAGCACATGATACCCAGTTGAACTTCTCACCTGCCAAAAATAGCAGAGTGTTAGTGATCCACTTGATGTAGTGTTGGCACTGAATCATGATTTTCTTCACTTGTTCTCACGTAGCACACGATGAAAAGTCACACTCAAATGGGTCTCTCGTACCTGGACACCTTATCCCAATCAATAGCACTAAAACACTGAGGTGTAATGTCATCCTTCCTTATCTCCACAGGATAAAACAGAGAACTAGTAAAACAACCGCAAATCTGTTTCGATGCGAAAATCATAGCTACATGGTCCATCATGTTTGCAAATCCAGGCGTTTACATGTAAATATACATCATATCACCTGTAATTTTTTATCGTTTATATATTTTTACGAGAAAAACCTCATTCCAGCGTAGGTATATCCCGCGATTATGCGTTTTTTTGGTATTTAATCGCTCCGTGAGTAGTTCTATTGGTGAATATGCACAGCATATTGAAATTGTGTTTTTATTACCAATGGAGTAGGTTGTTTCATGAGTCTTTTTTGTTCTCAAGTGGGCAAAAATAATTCACAAGCAAAAAATCACTTTCACGGTCGCCGATTGTGTTTTGGCGAATGACGATACGCAAGAATTTTTCGATGATGATACAGCAAGTCTCATAAGATTTTTCCCCCTCTTCATTTGTAATTCAAACTGAGCTTTGTTTATTAACCACGTTCACGTACGTATCATATTTTAGCTTTTTTGTATAGCAGTATTTTATACGCAATGGCAAAACCCTCCTCTCCTGATTGACATCATACCGGTTGCTCACTGTAATTAAAAAAACAGATATTATTTTTCAGCAAGTTTTTTTCCAAGAATGTGAATTTATAATGACTGGAGGCAATTTCGCAAACAGTTTCAGGTTACATTGCGCAAAAATATGTGTCTTATAAATCAAAAGAGGCTACTGACTTATGCATTCAAAAGCTCACCTCCTCCTGTCAAGTCCTGAGTAATGTTTAAAACTAATCAACCAATTTTCATACAAAGACGGTTATTACTGTGTCCATCAAGATGTTGACGTTAACACCCTTTTTATGTTTGCTCATACAATCTCCGCCAACGGTTTTGTTCAAAACGATATTTTAGCAGACAAGCAACGACTGCAGCTCTGATTGAATAGAATCCTCCAGCAGATGTGTCTCACCCAAACAAAAAAGCTCAATATCCTGTGCGGAGCAAAATCCTTGTTGAGTTTTTCATATGCAAATTCTCAGATTGCACTTAAAAGTGCAGAGACGGTCATCGCACACAAAAGCGGCTCTTTTTTTCTATTATGCACTCCCTTGAGACTGCAAGGTGACTGGTTGGCGTTTATCGGAAAAAGATTTATTTTGATTAGATGCCCCAGGGCTGCATATGTGTCCCTATCTGTCTACCATTGAACAATTCATTACTGTCACGTTTCTAATAAAATGTCATGTCAGTCCGCACTAAAAGAATGTATGGAGTTGTCGAAAAGACGTATTGAAAACCCGTTGTTCGCACGTTTTTATGTTCACACACACACCACACACACAAAAAAATGTTTTGTATTGAAAGACGCTAGATTTTCGATGTTGACACAGAAGCAGCTTTTCGTCAACTAAAAAATTCAGCTAGTAGACCAGAACAGTTTTTACTATGTGGGCATCCTAAGCCCTAAAACAGAAATGAGAACTGGTATGTAACTCATCTCTGCGAAAGATGTGTTCAAAATTCGCTATCTAACTGAGCTTCTCCCCATATCACCCTTAGACACTAAATGCCATCAAAAGTTGACAAAACTGATGGCTTTCTCTAACCCTCTGCTTCACTACTTTGATAATGATCCTTCTTCTCCTATTTATCCACTTGAAAACACAACAATACAAATCAATAAGAAAAGACCGTTATCACAAAAGATAACATACACAAATTACTTCACATGAAATGACGAGCTGAGCTTTTGTAGTCAGTCATACGCGCCTAGTCCAAATCCTAAGCAACATTTCAACAAGACGCCATTTATGCATGATCCCAAAAGGGCATCCGATTTATCCATATTACAACCTAAGTAAAACTCTAAAAAGTATCAAGGATCCTGTTGTCAGCTTACGTCTTCTCAGTAACAGGCGTGCCTACTTGGTAGCTTCAAGCGATCATTTACAATCCATCCCTTGCATTGTTAATTTTTTTTTCTTATCTAGTTTTATGCAATCACGCGTTTTTAAATGGTTTAAAGTTTATTACCGGACACAACGTAACAGGTTTGATTATATTGATGATATCTACCAGTGTTAACAGTTATAATGACTGTAATTCTACAGGAATGCACGGTGCAATTTAACTAGATACCCAGAGAAAAGAAAATCCTACCAAAAAAATTAGGCTCTTGTTGATGATACGATCAATTTAAAGCATCCGGTGAACACTAATATACATCAGACTAGCATTCAGTGTCAACAATCTGCCATACCGAATGGAAAAATATGTGTCACTAAACCAACGTGCTGAGCTGCGATTATCGTCATATTTCATTATGACAATCACGATTTTTGAACAATGCACTGCAAAAAAGTTGCGTTCTAATTTTCTCTTTTCATCTCTCCATTTTCATTATCACACGTGGATAGATTTTGTAATGATACATGTAGCAACACTGAGACAGGAGTGTTGAGCTAGTTTGTTGGCACCCTAAAACATTCTTTCATTAAAACGTAAACAAGAGCACGCATAATTATGGATATGCGTACGACCCTTGTTTATCACGTGTGTGGTATTTTGTCTGTCTATTCAATAGATTATCAGACACACTGCAAAAAAACTCGTGATGGATATGAAAAGAGCTACTTTCTCTGTATGGTTTAAAGGTTTACATACGCACTTTTGAAAAACGTGTGGGCGAGGGAACGGTGTTGTGTGATTTGTAATAAAAAGTGTCATTGTCATTAGAGTCTTGTTTGTGTCTTAAAAAATTGCATAGGGGAGAGGATTTTTTTACGAGAAAAACGGATCTCAAGTGTGAAATTTTATGTCGCAAACCAATTAGTCACACGCAAACATCACTCGCACACAGATTCATGGTATTACGCGTTTGAAAATCTTTTAAGACTTTTATTTTGTGTCGACAAATTCCTGTTTTTCTTTAGGTACAAACCCAGCAAGGAGGATAAAAACGGGATATTTTTTTTAGTCTAAAATGAACCGAGATGAATAATCTTTGAAAGGAACATCCGCGTAATGACTCATCGTCAGCAATTTTTCATATTCCCCACTGGTGACATATCAAACTGTATATCCCTCCCCACAAAGTTTTGTCACAAATCCGTCAATTTCAGGCGTAGTTGAATGAATAATATTTCAGTTTTTGGAGGAAATGTTCCCCTTCCTGGGTAAGAATCTCTGGTGGTAATTGCCAGTTGCGCCTATCTAGTAATTGACATTTGACACTTCCCCTTCTGCAAGTGCGTTCGATATCAAAAATTTCATATATCTACGATTATCAAGCTTCAGTATTCAGGACCATGACTTTGAAAAAAATGATTTTCTACGGTTGTCTAAAACTCAGTCACGGACAAGGATAAAAGTATTCTTAACGTCAA
The DNA here is from genome assembly GCA_036561885.1 of Salina celebensis. Lineage (NCBI taxonomy): Eukaryota > Metazoa > Arthropoda > Collembola > Entomobryomorpha > Paronellidae > Salina > Salina celebensis. Next base: position 5,888 of record JAAXOA010003097.1, read on the forward strand.
CTCTCTGGTTTTTTCAACAAATTCCCACTATGCGTAACAGCAAAGTGCATCGCATTACGCGTACCCTTCACTCCCAATCACTCTTCATCCTCGTGTTACTACTCCTCATGTCCATCCAGAGCATCAAACAGAAATATTTTTTATCTGTAATAAAAAATGCTCATAGGCTTGAACGCATCAGATAAGAGTTAACAAGCTGCAACGAAAGTATCCTGATAAAAATAAAAGAAATTTGATTCTTTCGAGGATAAATGCATTCTCAAGTAAAAAGTCTCAAGTCTGTCTGTCTCACCGCTAAAGCTATTACTTTTATATGACGGCAATTAAAATGGAGAAAAAGTGCATCGTCTGCTTTCAAAAAAGAACATATTGCATCAAGTTGCATTCTCTTGGGAGTGTGCGTACGCAAAAGGTATCTCAAAAGGAGAAAATCTTCCAAACTTTCAGTCTTTTTACCTTCACTTTTTGTTTGCATGATGGATCATTTTTAATGTTAAAAAGATATCGACTTTCGGTAGTCTTTCTCATAAACTTTAAATTGCCTCCTGGATAAAAAAATGTGATGCAGTATGAAATGAGATCTGCAAAACGTGAGCCGCTCCTGGTATCAATTTACAATTAAATACTGAAATACATTAAAAACCCTGTTTAAGTGGTAGTTTATCTGATTCAGAGTGCATTTTATGATGCTAATATGATTTTAAATCTAACGAGCTACCTTAAAAGGACATGGGCATATATTTTAAACAGACAAAACATTATGCGTAATTGGACCAAATAACAAAAGAGCTCCATTTCGAAAAATATCTTTGATATCTATGCTTGTTATAAAATTCGGAGAAATGGACTAGCAAATCAACCTGGGTTGAAAACATTCTTCTACAATAAAAGTTAACTGTTTACTGAGACGGTAGGTTTTAATGAGAAATCAATGATTCAATGAAACGTGTGTTTTCAGTTCAACAAAAGATGAAACCATAAAAAAGAGCATCTTCAGACCAATTTTTACTGCTACAATAACAAAAGTGAGATCACCGTTTACGTATAATAGGGGAAATATTATCAAAAGGATCCTTGCTTACCAGACAGTATGGCTACACTCACAAAGAACGTAGCTCTTTTTACTGCCCNAGTATGGCTACACTCACAAAGAACGTAGCTCTTTTTACTGCCCTTTTCTTTCCAAACAAATGATTTCTTCATTTTGGTCTTTGAAATGTTGAAAAACGTCAGAAAAAAATGTCTTGAAACATCAGCTCCATTATTTTCATGCTACTCTTTTCGTAAGTCATTGATATCCTTTGATTGTTTACTAAATTCACAACTTCTTTTTCTTATTTTCCCCAAACGGAAAAAAACGGGTAGGAGGAGATTGAACAAGAAAACATTATTGAGCAACTACTCAATTCATATTTTATCAGGATATTATGTAAAACAGGAGATTTCTAAAAAGAATAGGAAGGGGAAAACTCAAGGGCTTTTTTTACGGAGATCTACCCACTTTGTCCCAAAAGACGAACAAATTCCCTGACGGCAACGATTTAATCTACGACAAAGATGAGAAAAACCATTACGCTGAAAGAAGCACTAAACAGCTATATACGGTAAAGAAAATATGAAAAAAAACTTGTTAGAAAAAGTAAGTTTTTTTTATTCCTATAAATATGGATGAATCATTTTTTTAAACGGTAAATGTTAGTGACTTGGCGAGACCCTCCTTAATAAATAATGTATTGAGCTAGGCAATACACTTATGAGGAATCATATATTTTGGAGGGCAAGAGATTATCAATTTTTCACAAAAGAAAAAAAATGACAGGGATTGTAAAATAAAGGATTTTTAAAGAGATATAAATACAAAGCTGTAAAGTGTTTGGAGTAAACACCTGATAATCTACGTGGATCTTTTGTACAAATAACCAATGTTTTGCTGCTGGTGCATGCTGCGCGTGGACGGACAGACAAACTCATCGATGTCCTTACTTTTAGCAGTTGTTTAGATTGGTAATAAGAAAATAGAAATTCTGAGCACGACTCTGATAAAATAGTGTACGTGATGTCTTAATGACTTGTAAAAATAGACAGGCAACATGACAAGGAGTGTGTGTGTTATTCCTAAACACAACATTTTTTTAAAGATTGTAAATAACACTGGGTAGCCCTGTGCTGTCTACCCAGAAGAATGAGTAATATGCAAACAGATAATTTAAAATTGGAGACACACACCCCTTCCGTTGCAAAAAAAAAAAATAAGGAAAAGACAGTGGTTACTTGAAATATGAATTCATAAATAGCTCAAAGAGAAAATTACGTATGCTATTTTACGTGACAGAATAGGAGGGTGCTGGTGAAGGGTTGCTGTTAGTCGATAGAGTAAAATATTAAGAGTAAAACTGTATAATAGCCTGAATATCTGTTATATTTATTATTTTCGACATAAAAATGTCGTTTAAAGAAAAAAAAACAGCAATTTCTCTTTGAAAGCATTTAAAAAACACTGGAATGTTTAATGATATTTTAGATCTTTTAATAGCTTATTTTTTTGCTTTTGTTCTTTACATAGGTTCCGAAATAATTAAGCGCAAACTTGAAATGAAGAGGGTAATTAAAAATAACGAACGTTTACGTATAATGTACATTTACCGTAAAAGTTTCTTTCAGAGCCGATTCTAATGCAAATACCTGCAAAATATAAAAGCAGGCTATAATTGAAATTAACAAGATTATAGATTTTATAACTGGTAATAATGGATGCCAACTTCGTATATAATTGTTTTAAGTTGCCCCGATCCTCATAAGTATTGCCTGGTCCATAAAGCTTGATACATATGCAAATGGGCCATAAATAGCAGCAAACTACAATGCAAAAATACGAAGCCGGCCATATTTGAGTGTTTTACGGTACGCATCGTTGCAAGAAATATTGTATCTGTATCTGTCACTTTTCGTTGTGCAATTAAAATCACAAAAAAAACTCCACTTTTTCACTCTGAATATTTTAAAACTCTTTCGAAATTGGTTCCTCCCAATCTATACCGTTTTTGTGTGGGCGTGGGACAATAAAAGATCATAAACGAAAAAAAGAGCGAGCATCTTTTGTTTAGAATGTAAAAAGAACGACATAAATTACCTCATTTCTCCAGCACGCAATTTTACAAAGTCTGAAAAGAATCACCCTTTTGCAGAAGATCGCATACAAAAACAGAAAAGTACCGAAGTTTCGTTCTCTCTTTAAGGAAACACAATAGGGAAAGGGTGAGTGCTATTTCCTAAATAACTGTGTGTGTCTAGCTCTCATTTTGGTGGGGCTTCACTTCTTGAAGTGTTAATGTTCAAAGTAATTTAGAAGACGAATCGATGTTTTCTTTAAAAGAAGAGAGAGAAAAAAACGACGACAAAGGTCATAAATCCAGAGGTTTTCTTTTCAAAAGTTTTGAAATGTTTCTCGCCTGGTATGCATAATATCCAGAGAAGATATGGTAATGGATTAGCCGAAAAAACAGTGAACCACGCCCGCCAAACCACACACAGCCACATAGCCAGCATAGACAATGTACGTTGCGCAAAGTTACGCTTGATTTGTTTTTAAATGGGATAGAAACGTTTGGAAACAATTAATTCTCTTTTTGTGCAACGTAATTTGTGTGAGGTCCTCTAGCAAAATATATCAATTTTCCAGGCGATTTTTTTTTCATATATGGAATGAGGTAAAATATCTGTAGAGCATTGTCCAAAGTTTGAAACTTTGGAAGAAAGTTGTTGCACTAATGAAACGAAAATTAGGCGAGAATTCATTAGCGTGCTGTGTGTAGTTTGCCACAAAACGTACACAAAAACCTTCCAGTTTCGATTTTCTTTGCAAAAACCCCTCTAGTTTCATAATCGACAATATAATTTGTGAGAAAACATTAAAATCCATTAACTCCCAGTGTATGAATGCATAATACATGTCATTTTGATCCAAGGATTTTTTAGAGTTGCGGAAGTCGTTTTGTCAAAAACTACCAGCGTTGGCCTTGTAAAACAAGCACTCTAATACTTTGTTTATTGCCCAGGAAGGTTCCAAATAACGCAGGAATGTAAACCTCCATGTTTTGAGAAAACCAGAGCACAAGAGCCAGCCAAAAGTCTTTTGGGATCAATAACGAGATGTTAGCATGCGAAATTATGCTGATGAGATTTCCAACGAAAGGGAAATCTGGAGACTTGTAAAACACCTACTGTGTTTATATGCATAGGTTTTCCGCGAAAATTTCACTTTTACTTCAAAATTCATGTCAAAAAGGAATTTTGCACACTCTTTTTTAATTGCTGTTGGCTGGAGTGGCGGCAATATAAATAATTATATGCAAGAAAAACAGGCACGGTGCGGTTTGCACGGTGTTTTAAGGTGTAAATAAGAAATTACTCATTATACAAATGTCCCCTGAGGTAAAAGAACTCCTTGTTTCAAGGTTGTTCCTGCTAAACATGCGAGAGAACGTGTTTTAACCTTCAGTGCACGTGTTACACCCGTAAAAATTCAAGAAAAAAAATCAATTCCATACAACAGAACTATAAACAAGGCGCAAAGAAACGCGTGTTTTTTTGTCTTATTATTTTTCCGGTGCATTTAACACGGAAAATAAACGTAAAAAGTGTGTCGAATTTTTGGAGGGCTATAAATTATCATTGAAATAAATTGAAGACGACATGAGATAGCACTTCTATAGCAAAAAAAACTCATAGAAGGAAATGTTGTAAGCTAATAACAATTAGTGGGATGAGATTAAATATCACTTGAATTGTTTTGAATGCGCTTTCAACTTGATCCCATCAACAAGTGATTATAACCGCTTAAGCTGAGAATTACTTGAGAGCTCTATACAAGAAACAAAAACCTAATCCGTAGAGATTTTCATACAAACATATCCCTCTGGCTTTGGCTTCTCCAGCCTTAGAACTTGTTAGTGAGATTTTGTTTCTTGCTAAAAGCATTTTCACGCACTTTTGATAGGTGAATTTGGTTTAATACTGGCTTTTAAAACATGTTCCGACTGACACTCTGTATGATTTGCGTTCAGCTACGCATGAACAATTCATCATAATTTGAATGAAGAAAAAGAGAAAATCTTGCGGTATAGAGATGGTTAAACACTCCATAAAATTTTTTAATACGGTCTAAAAAGTGTTGGACTTGATGTTGTAATCAAAAAGTTCTTAACATGGGCATGTGAAAAAAAAACTCAAGATGCGTGTGTGGAAGAGGGATTCCAAAGTCCGAACTGTGAACCCAAAACCACACTAATCAATCTTTCCACACACAAATCCTCTTGAGTCCAAGTAGATATACTTGTAAAAACCGTGCCATTTTTTCTCTTCGGATTTTGTTTATGGTTATTTAGCTCAAAAAGGTTTTCCTTAAATCGTCCCAGGATCAGAAATCTGGTTATTTGAAAAACATTAAATAACAGCATTTTTGTATGCAGCTTTTGTTGTCCAAAACAACTTTAAACCGTCAGTTTTGCCTAAATGATAGGCGTGCGCGTGAAGAATTACTTGAATTAATGAGTACACTTGTTTCCGACTCGGTAAAAGTTATGTTTACGTACGTGCAAATCACTTGACATTTGCCTGTAATGTGAGTCACCTTATCGTAATAATTTCTGTTTGGCTAAAAATCACGAACCTTTTTAAAATTCAAAAAAGATAAAGCACAAGCCAACGAAGGAATTTATATGGTTCTTTGATGTACAGCGCAAATTGACTCGTTTTACTGTAACAGAACAAGCTGTCCGAAATGACTATCAGGAAACAAATTACAGATGCAGCTGCGGATGACCACGTCATCTCGGAACAAAACCTGACTATATTCCGATTTTTAGTCCAGTTTCATTCAGTTCCTATCTTAATTGATAAGATGCAGCTGCCAACGTGCCAACTTTAAAAACAGACTTACAGGTTTCGTTGGAATGATACATACATTATATACAATTTTAGCGTTAAAATTGCCATGATAATTGTTTAAAAATGCCAGAAACTTGTGTAGTTCGTTATATGAAACTTTTTGAATAATTTTTGCATGCATACATAACAAATTGCAAACAGAACTAAACTATTAGAGCTGTGTATGTCATGTGTTAACGCAATGAATCATCAACATTCCAAACAAATATTC
>JAAXOA010003098.1:0-12042 GCA_036561885.1 Salina celebensis
TTACACGGATATGTAATGTATACACCCAATGAACCTAGCTCATTAAAAATAGACTCAGTGATCCATTGAAGCACTGAATGAAGAATGAAGAGCTGCAAATATTATAAAACTTCAGCGATTTAATTTAAGATTTTAGAGTCAATCAAGAGAATTTTGAACTTTTTTTATAATTTCGTCCCCCTTACTAATTATAAGCTAATTGACTTTTCATATCAACTAAAAATCCCTCTTATTATATGATATGACTTTAGTTTTAATTATAAAATAAAATGAACTTAAGTTCAGATAAGCATTTGATGCATGCAGTCACTTTTAGGAAGTAAATCGAGTAAACGAATTATATCGATCGACAAGTGCATCTAAAACCATGTCATGTACTCATGTAACTTAAGTAAGCCTGAATCACGTACATTTTGTTCTCAAAACAAATATTTTGTGTTAAGCAAATAATCACCGGCAATCTTCATGAAATCTTAGATGCACTTAATCGATACATGACGAATATCTATTAGACTGGTAAACTTATGTAAGCTTAATTTGTAATTACTCACATTTGTAGTTACTGATTGTTAACAAGCAACAACTCCAAAATTATTTCTTCGCCTCTCGTTGAAAGCCTTATGATTGCTGACCAATCAAGTTCCTCATTGGCAATGCTTAAATACACATGTACTTACTAAAACGTTATCTGATGATGCAGCAATGATTTACGCAATTCACAGTATTTTAGGAAGTTTATTGATCAAGAGGTCAGTTCGATGGTCCTATTTTTTGAACCACAAACAATTTTTTGAACATCATCATTTTGTACATACAAAATATGTATCAAGCGATAGCCCTCATCAACTATGTAAATGAATTTTGCAGGAGATTCATCATTCATTGCAAGATTTTTAAGCAACAAATAAATTGACAGCGGAAACATAAAATAACGTATTGTGCCATAATGGGTGTAGTATTTCAAAGAAGAACTTAAAGTTTGAAATAGAGACTATATTATATCTATATGCAATAACAAGATGAGACTATGAGACTGTTGAGTGTATCATGTAGACGCATCCTCGAGAATCTCTATTGTGACTTTCATAAACAAGCTTCCTTCGTAAATATAAGGCTGAACCTGGTCGAGGAAGTCGGTTACACATGAAGAGTTCAATTGAATTGGGAACACATTTTCTTCTGATGAAATGTCGGCTTGGCCCTCCTTATATCCATAATTAGGTGCTGCAAACCAATGTTACATAATGTAGGCACTTAAAATCTTAGATAAGATTTAATACGAAACAAGAACAATTGAAAGTTGTTTGAAAAACTCACTGCGAAAGTCAGTCTCTGTGTCCACAAACATTTGGGCTTCGAAGGTACGCTCCAAAACGCAAACGTTAAGATGATAATAAACAAGCTTCCTTCGTAAATATAAGGCTGAACCTGGTCGAGGAAGTCGGTTACACATGAAGAGTTCAATTGAATTGGGAACACATTTTCTTCTGATAAAATGTCGGCTTGGCCCTCCTTGTATCCATAATTAGGTGCTGCAAACCAATGTTACATAATGTAGGCACTTAAAATCATAGATAAGATTAAATACGAAACAAGAACAATTGAAAGTTGTTTGAAAATCTCACTGCGAAAGTCAGTCTCTGTGTCCACAAACATTTGGGCTTCGAAGGTACGCTCCAAAACGCAAACGTTAAGATGATAAAAAACTACTTTGTTTTCAGGGGACAGCTGAAGCACACGAATAGCTGGAATGCGTGTTGTTCCAAGATCATCTACATCCAGCATTACCTTCCAACGTGATCTACGTGGGAGATGCCTTTCCATGGACCCTATTGTCAGAGTTGGGAGATTGAGTTTTAATTTGTTTAAATCACTTGCGACATGTGTTTGTGGTGCTTTACCTAGCCTTCCAACCTCGAACTCAAAATTCATGGCTCGCTCTACTCTGTTGGTGAATACCTCATGAAACTCTTTGATTTCCCATAACATAGTCTTCATCTCGCTCACCGGCTGCAAATTACAGGAAACATTAACACTATCTGCAAAATTATCGAGAATAAGAGTGATTGAATGGATCTTGGCTTACTTTTGATGTAAAAACTTCATCGTAAACTGTATTTGATGCAACCCTAGCGCGAACGCTGCGACGGTTGTCCTGTGTCTCGTCCACTGAACGCCTAATCCGATTCCGTGGAGTAGTCGACGGCGCTGGTAATATTGGTTGGCGACTAAACATACTTGGGGCTGGCATGGCACCTTACTTTTTTGGGGTGCTTCTAATAACGTAACTCTGCAATATGTGTATGCGAACTGCAGTTGTGGAACCGATTTTTGAAACTTTTCCTTGAAGCACGACACAACCGTTGTAACTGAAAGTGTGCTGGTCAGAGACTGAATTTAAAGTTGTGTTGTGGCGAAACATGCGTCAGAGGACGTTGACGTGACTTTGTTCAGATAAAGTGAACTCGTTGAACCAGCAAGGCATCACAAGGTAGACGCATGTAACGACTTACGGAATATTAGTAAACAGCCTAGAAAACCTGAAACTGACCAGTTTTTTGTTTATGGCTCGTTTTTATGGCTCAACAGCTCACGCTGAACAATACAAACAAAAAGTACCATCTTTAATGCTGATAATATGAGGCAATGACTCTGTATACATACATAGGGAGGTACTTCAAAAATACTACGCAATAATACAAAAGACATAAGATCCATCGGTAGGTAGCACGGCGTAGGTGCCAGCGCAATATAAGTAACATGTTATATGGCATACTTGTCTACAACCAGTAACGGCGAAAGTTGTTTAAAGAACTGGTTGACAAACAACACTTTGTACTTTTGACTCAAAATTGACAAAGATACCCAGGGAACTGGTATAATTTGGTATGAAGTGAATGTAAATATGACAGCCAAGACTTGACTATGTATCAGTATTTGTTAGTAAAGGTTGTGGTTATTTTTATAGCTTTTTCGTCGTATCCGGGCAGACATTCTGACCTTTACGCATTTTAACATCTTATCCAGTTTATATCCAGTTTGTAATCTTATGATGTTATATTTAATTTTATACATGGTTCTATTTGGATGCAATACTGCATTTGATTTATTTTCTTAGAAATACATTAAAGAATGTCATGATGTTATGCTGAAATGACAAAGTTTTAATATTTCTCTTTGATCTGCTTTTGCTGAGGAGACCCACTCTTTTTTCCTTTTCCTGTGTCTGTCATTTGTATTCAAGCGGACGAATCGTAGAAACGTTAAACTTGTCTTACTTAGTGTTCACTATCTTAGCCTCCTAAACAAAAAGCTTCTCGTTACATGTTCTTTTCTATGTGGTTATCTTGTGCATAACAGCAACAGCAAGCAAAGAGCATCCAGCATCTTCACAACTTATTTTTTTAACCTCTCCAATTGCCCCTGTTGTTCCTTCCCTTCTCCAGCCCAGCTGCTGATGATGCGAGGCTTTCTACAACTTTGCTTTTCACTGAAACGAGATCTCCCAACTGTAATGAATGATGCATCTGCAACATCAATTCACGTTTGTACGCGTTTTCTAAAGGTTACTATATATCTTAAGACTTTATACTCAAAAACCACCCTCGCTTCTAAAAGTTTTGTATTACATACATTGCTGTTGTGTATGCGGAAGAAGACCTTAATTCATGATATCATCCCTGCTACTGATGCCATGAGTGTTTTGGAGAGGGGTGGTTTTCCAGAGTTTTGTATGCGTCATCCATACACAGCAAATGATCTGTTGTGAGCTTTCTACAATTTCTGGTTTCTCATGTAGCTCCACACAAGAAGTTGCTTTAGCATCTTTATTATTGCTATCTTTTTGCTGTATATCTAAACTGCGGGCTTTTTCAGCAGATGAATTTTAGAGAAAAGGGGAAGATGTCCTTTCACATACATGGAAAAGTAATGATCTCGATGTTTTCTAGCCTGTTTCTTGCGTCAATTTCCAGAAAAGGGAAAGTTTTCACGGAAGAGGGTGTTAGCAAAACAGCAATTCCCGTTCAACTTGTTATATTCTCATTCTCTTTGCCTCTCAAGGGGGCTAACAAAACGGAGCTTATTTTTTTCTTCGCTTGTCGAGATGGAATGTTCAATGAACAAGTCAAACAGAGGGAGACCGAGTTTGTTCAATTGGACTTGGGAAAATGGCATACTGGAATGAATGAAAGTTAGGGAAAGTTGTTGTTTATACGTGGAATCCTGCTGGAAAGTACCAAATACCCCAACTGTGAAGCCGTCTGAAAATAACGCAGCATAAAAGTAATGCCCTCGAATAATGAAGCAATTCCAACTGCATAAAATTTCTCTCGGAAATTCCATCCCGATATTTATTTTATTCGCACATACGACAAGAAAAATAAAGGTTAGAAATTTACGAAGCAGAGTAATCCAAAGCGAAAATAACTGCACATTTTATTACGAATACATGACAAAGTAAGTACTTCACTTGTACCGTTTTTTCATGGAAATGTATGGAAACTCGGAGCAGAATAGAATTCATGATGGTGGTAGTAATGAGACAGAGGGAAATGGAGGGATGAACAGATATGCTGCTGTAGCGTGTGTTCCCGTTACAATTCAGGAAATGATCTGGGAATCATTCCCCCCGATATACGCTCATGATGACGAGATGATGATCCACGGGGCATTTTATTGTTCTTTATGAAAGAGCACACGCAACAGCATTTACTTTACGCACTAAACTAAACTTCGTTGAGTAGTATGGAGTATGGAGGGTTTGTAGTTTTCAAAATCTTTCGTGGATACTTCAGTGACAGCAACTCTTCTGACAGTCACAGTCGTTTCCAGAGAGTTTAGGAGAGTAGGCACGATATCACAGCTATTGTGTATATGTATCGTTGTTTGAAAGTAAAAACACTGAATGGGATCACGTGAGGTACAAAAGAAGTTTGTGCATTGTTAGGAAAGTTAAAGTGCAGTTCGTTAACACTTTCTGTAGTGGCATTGCATTTGTTTCCTAGCTGAAGTCTACAATGAAAATAGACTCACTCATATATAGTCTCGTTCTTCTATGTGACATTTCAATTTCTATGAAAACGTGGGATCATTGTAGAGCCGCTTGTGCTCTTGCGTGAACTTCAAAACTTGAAACGGTGAGTAAAAGTTTTCCAACTATAATTCTATAATGCTAGTTAATTTTTGTAGTTATTTGAGTGTAAATTCAACATTTCTTTTAACGTAAAAAATTAAATACTTTATCTGGTGTTAATATCTGTTACATATGAAAATTTAAGACACGTTATATTCCGCACAACGTTCGTCGTCAGAACTAGCCCCCAACTTTACGACAGGATCCCATGGATCGTTTAGGCAGTAAGCGACTCCTTCCCAAAGTTTGACGGAATCCACAGAACGTTTCTTTCTCCTGTATACATTGACATTAAGATCACTTTGAATTATTAATAAAAGAAAGAAAATAAGAAAATGGAATGAAAAATTTTGTATGAACCTATTATTCTCCCCCGTAGGCCTATTCAACCAGTCAGGAAAAATTGACAATTTTTTTGAAACCGCTAAGCATGCATCCACAGACTTAGCAAACTTTTGTATATCGAAAGAGTTGTACATAAACTGCCACGTTTTAAATGAGGCGGATCCAGGTTTGAACCTGTGAATTAGGATTTGAAAATAAAATATTTTTTACGAACTACAAGACGAATAAAGTTGTTGCTGAATCACGAACCAACGATAGGTTATATCCTCGTTGAAGAAATCCGTTAGTTTAACGATGAAAGAACTTAAATCTCCGGGGTTTTCACTAAAGTACTTGGCACAGTAGAAATGTGTGAAACTGATAATTTTCCAAAACGTTTCCGTTGGAACGTCGTGAACTTTCGATGTTTCTCCGGGACGCTGGGAACTGTTGCTTGGTAGGAGGAACCTTAGTCCTTCGGGTAAAGCAAGATCCCTATCTTCCACAGAATATGACCTGAATCCTGGTCCAGTGGAGGATAGGGAATATGTGACATTTAAATTTCCGAGCTGTTGTAAACAATAATTCAATTGAATGATATACACGAACATAAAGGTATTAAGTTAAGATTATTACCGATTCCTTGCATTTGCAAAACTTGATGGTGGTATTTCCTTGTTTTTCCTTCAAAGTAAAGTAAATTGTATACCAATTTGCCAACCTGTGACATGACGAAATTTATAAAAGAGGAGTTATACATACCTCACGACATCCATCGTCTTCTTTTCGTTCCTTCGTGTCTCCTGATTTTTCTACAGTCATATTATAAGCAAACTTGATCTCTGTGGCGTCCTTCAAACAAGTGTCCAATGTTGCCAATATCCGGTCGTTTTGCGCTTTTTCATCCTCTTTAGTCGTAGTCGGATAGAACTCTCTTGAGTTCATATAATAAAGTCGAAAAAGACGCAATCATTGCATTCACTAAAAAGCGAGGAGTTTCTTTCTCCGGACAAACTTTCACAAATACTTCCTTCGCCTTCCGAGCCAGTTTCCAGTTAGGGGCTTTGAGGACAGGAGGGCGATTTGCATGAAGCAGCCAGCCCAATTCTTGTTTGACAACTCTTAGATTTGAAGTTCTCACCATTTCGTCTTTATCTTCTACACTAAATTCTCTCTCCAATTGAAGCAGATCGGATGAGTCACGTTTATGTCGAATTAGCTTTTGTTGCCTAAGGTCCTCGGATAAAGCTCTTGTTTTGCAAAACGCGGAACAAAATTGGCTTGCTTTTATGATCTTTCCACCTGTAATGAATTTTGGCGTTCATTATCTTCTTGCACAGAAGCATATCAGAGGGATTTAAAATCGTCTGCGAAAACCCTTACTTTTTACATGAATAGCCTCTCCCCTCCGTATCGTTTGAGCACTAATAGTTTCTTGCATATCTAACTTGTCCATTTCCCTTAACGTATGCGTCGGCGATGGACACACATTAACGGCTTCCAAGGACCTGATTCCCTTGTTTATTTTGTAAATTGTGAGACTCCCTTTTTGCCATTCAGAATGGAAATCAGTATCCACGCAAAGATTCTGGTCATGTGACCCAAACATTGTGCTCATTGACAATTTCCCTAGTATATTTTCCTCTTCCCATGTCAAATCTTGGAGTAATCCCATGCGCAAACCTGTTTCCTTGCTTGGCCTTAAGCGGATGATGGTATTGTTGTGGTTAGACGAAGGGTCAAATGGCATTGTGAAATCATTTGAGAAACTATGAAAGACGTGGCCGTTCCCTTTCGTAATGAAGTTAATTGGCTCAAAAGCATCATTTTTACTGCCGAGATATGTAAGCTTCTTAATCTGCAATTAATTAAGCTACTTCACCAACTTTTCTTAGCAATTTATTTCCATCTTAGCGAAAGAAACAAATTCTCACCTGAGTGTCCAACTGAAAACAGTCTCCTGATCCATATACAATGTAATAGTCTTCATCACACCAACTTTCACTGATGGCCCATCTGGAAAATCAAATTCTTACTGATCAAATTGAATTTCATTCTGTCTTGCATGATAACTTTTGTCCACTTTCTAACGTATGAACTAGTAACGGAACTCCCTTAATGAATTAAAAATTTATGCTTACACTCCATTCAGGCAAATACAACTATTTGAAATGCTATCAGTAAGCCACGCTCCATGCGTACACGATTCTCCATCTATTTCGTAGTGTTGCCCAGTTTCAGGAATGTTTTGACCCGAATCCTGTTGGCACACTCGTAGCCACCCTTTACTGTCTTCACTACCTAAATGGAGACATGTTACCGTTCCCAGAGTAAACGCAAGCACTCTGAAAATATTCCACATTTTGAATGCGTTCACAAAATTATATGATTGTAATAATTTGTGCCCTTTTAACTACATCGCAAATTAGTTTAAATGCGGACTTAAGCATGATTAATAAAGGCATTTTACACGTATCATTAATTTTATTTGATCGTCTTATAGTACATCGGTATTAGCAGAGTCATTAATGAAATGTAATCTATTGTATTTGTAACGACATTTTTAAGTGGCCTTCGTAGGAATGCACAAAGTATTAATAAAATTTATTTGTTCAGATGTACAAAGTAAAAAAACCTTGTCATTCTGCAACAGACACCATTATGTACGAAGGCGATGCTCAGTTTCAGTACGCTTCTTCCGTATGGGGTGTCCACACCCACGTCAAAAATGATATGACATGAAATACGCAGCTTAAATATGTTGCCCAATCTTAAAGTGAAAGTTTAATGCAACTGCTGCAAAGTTGCGTGCTAATGACATTATAAAGTCATTAGACAAATTTAAAGTTTACTTGATTGGAGGGGGAAGTTATTCCATTAATTCCCTAACGAGAAAGACTTTCATGTTGCTGGAGGGGCAACTTTTAATGGAACAACATAAATTAAACAAACGCATTTTTTGACATTTCAGATAACGTAGCCAAAATGAGGTGGGATTTCTTTCGTTACTTACTTGACATTCAAGGACTGACAGTGTCAGGAAGCAAGGAAGGAGCAGGAGAGAAAGAACGTAAACTAGCTAGCCAACGAGACAAAGACAAATCCCAGCCGCAACTTATATCCGCCCGGAGCCTTCACAATCAACATCACCAACTTATTCTAAGCATTTCCCCAAGCACGTCACGAGATGGCACAGACAATAGCATAAACTACAGACAGACTAGTTTTGAAGAAGTGGACGCAAATAAATCCACAGATTCTTTAACAAATACTTCTACTAATGACGAAACTCTAGATAAATGTTCACCATCTATATCACTGTCAGTTAAAGAAAAGTATAAATTACACCCGTCCGCCGACTCCCTCCCCCAAAGCCCGTTTCTAACTAAGAGCCATGAAAACGGTAATATCGCTGCGTTGGCAAATGGCACTCCACACAAAAACTTCATATCAACGACTAGTACAAAGCGAGACCGAATACTATTGTCCTCCTCCCCAGCGTCGACATCCTCGTGGAAAAGAAATGGGGACTTGGGAACATCCATTATGGGTAATTCTAGTACAGCTAATGATCACAGCATTAAGTCTTCTTTGACAAACTCTCCAACAAACCAATACTTAATTGAAAATACAAAGCCTCCAATAAAAGAATCTGAGTCATGGAAAATTGTCACAGTGAACATTAACTGTCATCATCCCAATGAAGACATGAAAGGAAACACAAATGAGCTTACTTCCGAGCTGAACGGAAACGTTACAGAAGAGGAACTACAGAGATCAAGCTGTGGAAATGCTTGCAGCAATTTAGTTAACATAAATGAATCGAGTGAACAGCGGAACAGTCCTTACAAAAATGGTTCAATAATAAACAACGGAAATGATGTTCATTGCCATCATCATCCAGACTATTACCACTCCTTATCATCCTCCACAGATGCGAATAACGCAGAAGCTGAAGTCATTATGGGACGGGATCCTAATAACAGAAATGTGGTGGGTGTTCCAGCCATGTTTTGCCCGCGCCCTAATGAAATTAGCACTGATCCTGCAACAGAGGATGAAGCAAGTTCAATTACTTCCTCACCGTCAACTGCCTCTAGTAGTACTAAAGGTGATAACGAGGAGGAAGATGAGAATGTGGAAGTGAAAACAGTGAGTGGGAATGGTAACAAAATAGGCATTAGCAATTCAGCAGAAAATCATAATCACTTGTGTCTCTCCGGTGAAAAGCCGCTGGCTGTGTACTCCCCATGCCCAGTGGTTTCTTCAACATCTTATAACACGTTGCGATGGACAAAGGCTGTTGCAAACCAAGAGAATCTTGCTGGTTATACAGCTCAAAATGAAAATCTGCGATATGCCCACTCCCACCATCATCCGCAGAGTTTCTATTCTCCTCAAGGGAAATGTAAAGGAGCGGTTGAAACCAATAACGAAAACGTGGTGGTATCAACAGAAAATGAGTTTACAAGGACCAGTGGTTCCAAGAAAAGTGCCTCCATTAGCAATACTATCAGAGCAGGAACAATCGTATCAAGTTCTAGTTTAGCAGCTGTAAACGCCCCTATCATCCAACCTGTCAACGAGTGTGGAAAATGTAACGGAAGCAGCTCTCTACTAGTCTCCACAAGAACTCTGGAACAAAAACCTCGAGCACGTTCTAGTTCCATAATTGGNCCTATCATCCAACCTGTCAACGAGTGTGGAAAATGTAACGGAAGCAGCTCTCTACTAGTCTCCACAAGAACTCTGGAACAAAAACCTCGAGCACGTTCTAGTTCCATAATTGGTGGTAATAATGCCTGTTCCAAGTACTCGGGTGCGACTGCCAATAGAATCAGTCTAGTAAGCGGTGGTAGTAGCGGTGTTGAAAGTGCTAATAATACACTTCTCGTGTTCCACGACAAGTGGCGAGTGTTATTTGATAAGTTTGATCGTGAGGGATTTGGGGAGATCACATGGGCTGATTTCTTTGTGGCTTTGAGATCAAAGGAATTTCAGACTGCTATCGAGCCAGGCAAATTACAGCTATTGGAGGATTTGGCGAGAGTTCATTCAACACAGACAAATAGTATCACCTTTCAGTTATTTGTCAACATCGTAAGTACATGATTATTTACTACGCTACATACCAAATAAGACCAGACACTAGTCCCACATTACCCATTCCAATCTCTTTCTCTCATTCTGTCTTTCTCTTTTGGCAATGCTGCAATGTAAGAATGTTACTCTGTAGTGTCTGTAGTTTACAAACATGGTAAACAGTACATAACAGGAAATGATTAAATGCTTCAAATTATCATTTTTTGTACACAGTGTGTGCTACTTGCAGCGAAAGAATGTTTTTGGAAGAGTGTGTTTTTGAAGGTAGTACAAACGCATATTTAATATTCCCACCTACACTATGTCGCGGTATGTGACAGGTACCAAAACATCTTTATTATATTTTGTGTCTTTTAGTCCCATCCTTTTTTTCCTTTCATGACAAAGAATAAATTGTTACATAAGGAATTCATCTGATCTTTACCGCACTGCCACACACAATGAAAAAAGGTAAAGTGTAAACGGCCAGGGGTAGAGCTAACTATGCCTTGTCAGAATTTAAAAAAGTAGAAAAGAGCTCCGACTCAATCCCGTATCCTGCTAAGAAAAGATTACTAATTTTTTTCTCAAGATGAAGAGGTAGAAAATTAATGAGACTGTGATCTACAGCGAGACCAAGTTTTCTCAAGTCACACTTCCAAATCAGTTTTTTTGTTGTTGAAAATTCACCATCATAAATTGTTACGGTGCAACATGTGTACTGATAATGAATCAGCTTGCAATATAATGAAAGACGAGAATATTTCGTTTTTTATTGTGTTGCGGAAGAAATTTTCTTATGATTTCCATTAAAGACGAAAACAAAACAGGTGCAGGTCTTTTTGAGATACGCAAACAATATCCGACAGTCATCGAACTTAAAGAGTATCTGGGATGGGAGCTGAAAGAATAGCCAAACGATGGACAATCGACATGTGCACAACAATTTAAATGATAAACGTCTCTGTGCTCTTTGTTAGACTTTCATAAATGGGATTTCGGTGGATTTTTTTTGTGAGTAACAAATAAAAAAAAGTATCTATCTGCCCTGTGATTATTATTCTAACAATGTGCCGCCGATGATTGTTGCTGCTGCTGGTCAGAATTGATGACTATATTACAGGAGAAGTGACATGAAAATGTTTCTCGTAACAAGACCACGGATACTTCTCTTCCCAAACAAGTTCAACACATATCGATATAATTTTTTCCACCATAACGATGTAGGAGTGAAGTACCACATTATGAAGAAGGGACGGATGATTATGTTTTGTGATTGTTATGACTTTACCTCTCCAGTATATAGTTTTTTTCTCTACTCAAAACCTACACAGGAAGAATGCGGCATTGCCTTTTCATTTACTTTTTGGAAGCTTTTGGTCCAGCCACTTCATTTTTTTACTCTCCATGCTGTGAGTATTTTCCCATTTTAGGATCATCACTGTATGCATTATTCTCGCAGAGGTATATGCTGCGATGCTACACGTCATGAAATATTAAAA